>JBBIGC010041666.1:0-11758 GCA_037576955.1 Lepidarchus adonis
AAGCAGTAATCAGAGCAAAGGGCTATTTTGAAGAAACTAGAATATAAAACATGTTTTCAGTTATTTCACCTTTTTTTCTTAAGTACATAACTCCACATGTGTTCATTCATAGTTTTGATGTTTCAGTGAGAATTTACCAATGTAAATGGTCATGAAAATTAAGAAAAGATATTGAATGAGAACTTTTGGCCTGTACTGTATATATATATTGATTTTAGTGATTTAAGAATCAGGATATAATTAACTGATTATATTGTGATTAGCAACAGGGTATAATTAACTGATTATATATCAATTATTGTGATGGATGTATCTCAAAATATACCATAGTGTAAACATTATTAAGCAGAGATTAAATGAACCAAAGACTGAACTTAATATTCTAAACATCAGAACACTCATCAGGGACCTTCCCCAAAAAATCAGATAAGCTGTTGGGGGGGTTTAATAATAATAATAATAATAGTAATAATAGTAACATACTGCAGAGTTTGAGAATTAGCATTCTGGCACATTACATATATTACTTAAGCCTCAAGTACAAAAACCAAAAGACTTTTTTTTAGCAAAAAAATGGCAAGAGTAAGAAAAAGATAAATGTAAAGAAAATAATCACATTAAAACAACAATCCAAATGACAGATCAACTTGCAGTGAACTAGTCATTAGGTTTAGAAGGAATTCCTCATGGAAACTTTTTCAGTTCCCTTCAGATGCTTGGGAAGACAACAGTCATACTTCTTTATTACAGACACAACACTGAATCCAGTCATTCTGTTATAGACTGTCTGCTGCAGCATCACTGCTTATTACTTCATTTTAAGTGGGCAGTCATGTGTAAGTGCATAAATAGTTGTGACGCCATAACAACAGTCAAATGCTTACTTTCCATGTATGAAAATATGGAGTGAATTGTATGTTTTGGAACTGCTCTGGTATAGAAACAAAGAAGATATTCCTGAAAATGGTCCTTTACATACACTGATATAAATAACCAGGGAGATTGGAACATGGGTGGAGTCACAGGGCCACACACAGGGCGAGTGAAATAAATGACCTATTCAAAAGTTTTTCAATGAATGCAGACTCAAACTCAGCATCAGAATCCAGGGCCAGTGCTATTCCAACATATTTCCACTATACTGTTTTAGTGCAGTTCTGGAAATGCTGCCCAGTCTTTAAAATGTTAAATCTGCTTAATGATTATTTATTTTATTATATTGTATGAACGAGTGTCCATTTATACACATGTATATACACATATGTATATTCATAGATATATTTATAATTCTAAATAGTATATGCATATTATGTATATTGTATATTGTATATAATGTATATTATTTTATATGTACTAAAATACTTATATACACTTATATATATTGTTAACACATATTATAATTATAAATATGTATCTACGTATTGTAGCTTGTAGATTATTGTATATTATATTTGTACTCTTTTCATTATATCATTATATTTACATATTGTTGTTGTTTTCTTTTTTTACTTGAGAGACCGGAATACAATTCCTTGCATGTAATTCTGATTCTGATTCTGATTTTCAACATTTTCATTTACTTGCATAGATGAAGTGCAAATACACTATATCTCCAAAATGTCCAGACAGCCCTTTTAACTACAGGTATGAAGGTGGGTACATACTCCCACAATCTCAATAAAAAAGCTTTGCCAACAGATTGGGACACTGTGGAGTAGTCTAATGTCACCATGAGCCTAAGCTCACCATCCCCAATGCCCAGATAGAGGGGAATAAAGCCCTTCCTCATAGGGCTGTCGTGCTTTGGAAGCATGTTCTCTCCATCCAGAATCTTTTGGATAAGTTAGAGTGACTTTGAGATCCAGAACAAATAATCTAACATAAGTACCTAACCTCACTGACGCTCTTGTTGAATTCAATCAAATCCTTATCAACATTTAGTTTAAAGTCTTCCTAGAAGAACAGAAGTTGTTGAAGGCAAGCACTACATTAATAACATAGATTTCAGAAGTAATGTTTGGACATGAACCCTGCCCTGTGATAAGTAATGCATGGTCAAATATTTAACAGATCTTATTACGTTTCTGCAATATTCATAGGAGCACCAGCTAAACCTAGTAAACAACTGATGAGTTTAATCAGGTGAGGTTGAGTAGGACAATCATCAAACTGTGCAAGGATCCGGCCTTACAGAACCAGAGTTCCCAACTCGGGCCTGAGAGGTTTCAATGTAAATAAGGAAATAAGCTACGGAACTTGATCTAGTCGATGTAAAGTGATATTTTCACCTTCAGTTGTTTGTAATTTAACCTTTTATTTTACTAAAGGTGGATATTCTGTTGAATTAAAAAGATTGCTGAACTACAATTTGAATATAAAGCTAAATGACTTATAAAATCCATTTATCTTACTAAAGGCAAATAAGCATAATATAAAAGCAATAGATAAAAATGAACCAATATGCATAAAAGAAACAATATTCAAATGAGATAAAATAGAGTTAAAATAAAATAGAGAAAGCTAAAATGGTATAATACATAAATAAATAAACAAGGTGTGTGAGTAACTGGCTGATTAGTTAAAGCCTGTGGAAAATAGTTCTGTTTTTAGCCTCTTTTTAAAACCAAAAAGACCAGTATCTGTAAGGCTACATGACATGTACATGCAATTTTCACAATGATTGACATAAAAGTCCAACATTTGTCCTAACATTTTAAGTTAAATTACATTGTATTTGCCTTTCATATAACTGGGTCTGTAGATTAATATCAGGTTATTGGGGATTTCTGAAAAGTAAAGGCACTTACTTCAGTAAAGGAAAGCGTGCGGATACTACTGCTTGCTATTTTAGGGATGTTGAGGCTCTGCTTTTGTCTGCTAGAGGAAAAACACTCAAAGAAGAGGATATCGCCTTTCAGATGTGAAGAAATTTGATTCGATCCAGCTGGTTCTGATTTTCAGTGTGTGCAAATATGCTTAAAGATATGCAGTATAGGTTCTACGTATGAATACCTATGTGGTGTTTATTATTGCATGTCGCTTAAATGACCTAATTGAAGTCATATGTGTAGACTAGTGTTATGGTTCCAGGCCTCATACATTTTTAGCTAAAAGGCTTCTGCAGAGTATCAGGAAAAGTGATCTGAAATGGAATCCTGTTTGACGCTATATAGAACTTTTTAAAGAGAGGCTAAATAGTTATAAAATAATTTTAGATGTCTTTAAAGAGAGAATAATCATTTAACCAACCAATTACACATTCGATTGTTCTCCTAAACACAAATGCATAAACACTTAAACTACCACAGCCTCAGAAACACTTACAGTAGAATTACTTTGCTGTACTGTACACTGTTACCATGTTGCTGTTATTCTACTGCAATTTTTGCAAATGCATTACTGTTATTCTACTTCTCTACCTCAAATCCTTGGATTTTTGCATATTTAATGACTCTGCTACAGCACAATACAATAGAATAGTATCATTTACAATACTGGATACTGCTGTCCTGCTTTGTAACAACTAGCTGTTTGCTCTTGTGTTTTTTAAGTCTTGCATTTTTTATATAGTCCTGTCCTGTCTTGTAGTTCTTTCTGTTCTAGTTGTTTGTTCTGCACCAAGGTCCTAGTTTTGCTTTACTGTATACTGTGTATATGGTTGAATTGACAATAAACACCTAGGCCTACTTGACTTTTCAATGAATTTTCAATGGTCCTATACAGTAAAATACAGCAAAAAGCTCTGATTAAAGTACTTGTTACTTGAAAAAAATACACATTCAGCAAAATTAAACATTAAATATTGATTTATTTGGAGTTTAAACATGTAATGTAAAATTTGCCATAGATTTTGCACAGGCCACATTTGCGGTTGCTCCTCCTCAGGTTTTTATGATATCATGAATTCCAAAATGGATAATGGATCATGGATAAATAATGTATTGTAATTGTAATATTATCATACTTTTATACCCCTAGACAAGGGGTAGATCCAGAGGGTTCTCAGATGGTGTCAGCCCCTCAATCGGACAAGTTCACTCAAGTTTGTTGACAGTCTTGTGGTTGGCTGCCTTACGTTCCAGGATGCCCTCATGCCTGTCTCTCCCCTATAGCTATGCTGTCATAGAGAGTCTTGCCTCAGCTACTGCATGCACTCAGACCACAATGAGTGTTGCAACATTGAGCATCCCAAATAGACACTCTCTTACTCTCTCTGCCAAGCTACTCTGTTAAAATACCAGTGATCCTGTCCCGCTCTGCTGATACAGACCAATCCTGATACACTGGTGCCTACTAACTCTTAATGAGGAGAGCCCATACAGACAGAACCATGCTCCACCTAACTGATCATAAACTGATCAAAACTCTTTAAACTGAAAGTATTATCATATACATTTTTAATTAATTTGTTTATATTCTTTTGCTGTTATTACTATCCAGTGTCGACCAGAAGAGGATGGGTTCCCCTTCTGAGTCTTGGTTCCCCCAAATATTTCTTACAGTTTAGGGCAGGGGTGTCGATCTCCAGTCCTGGAGGCCAGTGTCCTGCACAATTTGATGATTTCCCTGCTCAGACACACCTGGTTCAAATTACCTGTTAAGTGCCAGGCTAAGTGAATGTGTTTGAGGAGGGAAAACTACCAAACTGTGCTGCATACCGGCCCTCCAGGACCTGAGTTTGACACCCCTGGTTTAGGGAGCTTTTCCTGGCCTCTGTTGCATGCTCTTTAGGAGCTAGATTCTGTAAAGCGCTATGCAATTTTTTTTTACTTGACGACATAAACGCATGAAAATGCATTTCTTAAAAAATAGACACATTTGATCTTTCAAGACATTTGGCCCTTGAAGAGTGTATGAGTGTAAGATAAATTTTTCCATTTAAATATCATCTCAAGCTTAATGAGGTGGTTTACAACAAACATATTTTGATTTGTAAAATATCCTTTATCAGATTTGTTTCCTCTTTGGGTGGGGTACGTCAGCTTTATTTGTTGTCGTCTATAAAATCTAAACAAATAAATACTTTTCCACACCAGTAGACCAAGAAATTCCTAAATGCATTTGTGTTCTGAAGTACAGAAGATGGAGGGAGTCTCTGAGATTACAGAGTAAACATTGAACTCAGCAAATTTCCTGTGTGTCTTAGGGCATTTCCTGTCTTTGAGAGCAGTGAGAATAAATGAGCTTCTGATGGATAATAGAGGGGTGAGGGGGAAGTGGAAAAATGAGAAATAGCAGCTTTAAACTTGAACGTGTGCATTTGGGCTTGTGTGCCTTCACTCAGCAGAGAGGTTTTTCCACACAGCCAGGCTATAAGCAAACTTATTGGGACTAGAGTCAAACTTTCAGCCCTGTCGACTGAGAAATAAACATCTGTTCCTCTCTCTGCTGCTCCCGCTCTCCCTTTCTCATGACCCGTGTGTTTACAGTGCAAACCCAGGGAGGCCACTTTACTGCGAGACAGAGTTCTCATTGAAGTTGTTCCCTTTGAATTCTACAGCTAGAAATGATCGAATGGAAGTATATATTTACTGTTCCAAGCAGGTTCTTGCTGTGGGGTTGACCCTAACACACCACCAGAAAAGACGTTGGCGCACAACTTTGGTGGCCTGATTTAACAGATAACGTCTTACATACATGGACCATATACAATCAATCGACTTGTGTATGCAGTTTATTAAAAATGTTCTACAGATTCACTCACAAACATTCAGTGAAAGCCAATTAGTCCTGCAGGTCTAGTGTTCCAGTTTTCCCTGGCTTTTTCCATTGACCTCAGTTTTGAAACAAAAAGCTCCATTGACCATGCAGGCTGAGCTACACTGCAGACATGCTGCCAACTGCCAAAAGTCTTAAAATCACTGCAGGCCAGTAACAGTACAACTGAACAAGCTTTTTCTTTTTCGGACAGAGCTAGGATAATTTGTCCCATACTTGCTAAAGAGGACTGTTTCCTATACTTTGAATATTTTTTTCCTCAAAGGTGCACTTTTTGTATGTGTTTATCCACAGCACAAATTAAAACAAACCTCTTAATCACTTTATTTCCAGTTATTTTCTACACTATTTTGGTAAAAAAAATTGCAATATTTTATATGCTCTTGAATATAGGCAAATACATATAATTGCAATTATATGTTACATACATGCATAAACATAAACAGTAAACTAGTCCATAATCATCTACAGTACACTATCTACTTTTCAACAAATAAAAAATATGTCAGTAGGCAAGTTTTTTTATAGCTCTTTTTCTACTACTGTCTGCCAATATGATTTCAATGTCAATATGCATTACTTGGTTTTATTTTGGACCATTTCTGTTAGTTGGTTCATTACAAAAGTTTAACAAAATTTGTAAAGTGCAAAGTAAAGTATTACAGAAAATACGGAATTGTAAACAATACCTAATCTGAAGGTATAAGTTTTGTTCAGACAGCAACAATATGTAAACAACCTCTGCTCTGATTAGCTGCTTTGTACTGTGTCTCCTTTAAAAAGCAGTGTGAGTTAAAACACATAACTTCTGCATGTATGAGAGTTTCTAAGTTGTAGTAAGCTGAATATAGGATATATTGAAATGTATTGGATTTTGTTACATCACAAGAACAACCAAATGCTCTGTTTCCCTGTGTGGAGTGTACAGTATGTACCGGAAGTGTGAAAGGTACTTAAACAATACTTACATACTACATCACATTAGATCAGTTACATAAGATACAGATCCTTTAATGGCTTCAGCACATTACATTACATTCTTAATGTCTTCTATAGCAGTGTTCTCCAACCACCGGGCCGCAGAGCGCTGGCCGTAGAGCATTTCGAACCAAGCCCGGACTGTTTTTTTTTTTTATACGATCTCAATCCGTAGCATCTAATTATGTTAAAGACATTAACATTGCCAGAATTCTGGATGAAGGTCATGGCAGAAAATCCTGAGATTGCCACAATAGCAATGAAAGCTTATTCTGAAAGAAACGTTTAAGTGTTACCACAGCCCGTGAGGGGCAGAAGAGGACGTTACTTTGATTGTTGTTAGCGTGTTTCAGAAAAAAACACTAAACACTTTTCTGCTAAAAAAGTTACATAATTACACACTGAATTCACACTCATTATTATATTTACAAAAAAACACAGTTTTTGTGTTGGTCGTATCATTTTATTTTGTTGTTTTTATCCGTGAGACCTTAAATGCGAAAATATTGACTGACAATAAACTGGTAGAGCCAGTATCTGTGTCTGGCTCTAAGATTGTGAATATGCTATTTCACATAAGAACTCATTTGTGAGACAATAGCCTAAATGATGCTTTGGATGACACGCAGTCACGTCTTGCCAGGAATATCAGCATACAGCTGCCCCTCTGATCAGCACTAACAAGGAGAAAATCCACACATCCATCATCATGCAACACATGTGTTCCTCAAAGATGAAAGGCATATGCAGATGTTATCTTGGTGCTGGGGAGAAGGATAATCAGCTTTATGTACATGTGGTCCTGATAAAGACAGTACTGAAAGACATTCACATGGCTACAGCATGTATGTACTACACATTTTATTAAGGTGGAGTGAACAACTTGATAATATCCACAAGAAAACACCAATAAATACAAGTAGGAGACAACAAATAACATGCATATGAAGTCATACTAGATTGAAAGTAATAGAAAAGAGAATGTATCAATATCTTGTCTCACATTTCAAGCTCAAATTAATACAATATAAGTCTTAATCACTTAAATCTCTTAATCTACTCTTCATATTGGTAACAAATATTACAGTGAATAATTACAGGAAGTGGTTAGTGTTCGATCCCTCATGGTGTGCAAATAGAATGGCTGCCAACCAAACACCCTATTTGCTGTTCAGTCAGACATAACCATTGAGTTTATGTTGATGAATGCTCTATAACTGGCCTTTTTAAAGCAGGCCACATAAATCAAATATATCTATAGATACTTTTGGTGTATGTCAACATTTTAATCTGCAACATGGCCTGTATTCAGTATGTGGAGTGTTGGATGAAGGGCTTTCAGTGACAATTCAGAATATTTTGAAGTTTACACCCACATAACTCTCCAAAAAAGCCATTTTAAAGCTGTGTTTTATTTGATTATTCTTTAGGTAAAACTTACTGCAGCTGAATGTGTAATGTAACACTTTACACTATGTTCCCTGGGAAATTGAACAAACTTTAAGAAACTGCTGGTTCTGTGTAGATGTTGCTCTCATTTGTGATCATGTTATTTACTGATTACTGGCAAAGTCCTCTCTATGTATCAGTTCGATCAGCCCATTTTCTACTTACAAGTTCACTAAAACTGGGGATATGTAGAGATTTTTTTTTACCGGTATGACATGCATTCCTATTTCATCATTAAATTCACCCAAAAATACAATTTGCATGAAAAGTATACTTGTATGTACTATTAAACTAAATACTACTAATGAATACATTCTAACAAACCATCACACTCTGACTAGTTGTGGTAACACAGCTCCAGTCCAATTCACCCACCCAGCAAGGTCGAACACTAACTCTTTCACATTAGATACACAGGTAAGTAAATATTCTCCTTTAGCTTCATCTCAAGCTTAACTGTGTAAATGAGGCACACATAGCTGTACCAGAAATGTAAAGTACCAGCATGCAGATGTTTAGAAGTCAGGTCCCTCCTTCTTCAGGTTCTTGTAGTCTGTGTTAACAGCCACAAACTAAGAACAAGAGACAGAAATAATGCACCTCAGAGTCTATGGTGGAAAATGACAGGTTTGTTTTTTGTGATTCATTCTACGTTCAGTGCCTATACCCACTTCAAATATGCAGAAAAAAGCAGGTATTTGTAAGCATAAATGGCATTTTAAAAAAATATGATTCGATTTTGTAAAGCAGTTACAGTAGATACAGTATCTCACAAAAGGGAATACACCCCTCACATTTTTGTAAATATTTTATTATATTGTTTAATGTGACAACATTACAACATGGGACAAGATTATGACACTTTGATCAAATGCAAAGCAGTCAGTGTACAGCTTGTATAACAGTGTAAATTTGCTATTCACTCAAAAAAACTCAACACACAGCCAATAATGTCTAAACCACTGGCAACAAAAGTGAGTACACCCCTAAGAGAAAATGTCCAAATTATGCCCAATTAGCCATTTTCCTCCCCAGTGTCATGTGACTCATTATTGTTACAATGTCTCAGGTGTGAATGGGGAACAGGTGTATTAAATCTGGTGTTATCACTCTCACACTCTCTCATACTGGTCACTGGAAGTTCTACATGGCAAAGAACTAATAATAATAATAATAAATAATAATAAAAAAATAATTGTTGCTCTACATAAAGATGGCCTAGGCTGTAAAAAGATTGGCAACACCCTAAATCTAAGATGCAGTACAGTGGCCAATACCATACAGCAGTTTAACAGGACAGGTTCCACTCAGAACAGGCCTCACCATGGTCAACCAAAGAAGTTGAGTGCATGTGCACAGTATCAGAAGTTGTCTTCTGAAAATAGACGTATCAGTGCTGCCATCATTGATGCAGAGATTGAAGGGGTGAGGGGTCAGCCTGTCAGTGCTCAAACCATACACTGCACACTGCATCAAAATGGTCTGCATGGCTGTTGTCCCAAAAAGAAGCCTTTTTTAAAGATGATGCACAAGAAAGCCCACAAGACAAGCAGACTAAAGACATGGATTAGTGGAACCATGCCCTGTGGTCTGATGAGACCAAGATAAACTTATTTGGTTCAGATGGTGTCAAGCGTGTGTGGCAGACACCAGGTAAGGAATACAAAGACAAGTTTGTCTTGCCTACAGTCAAGCATGGTGGTGGGAGTGACATGGTTTGAGGCTGCATGAGTGCTGCCAGCACTGAAGAGCTACAGTTCACTGAGGGCCATGAATGCCAACGTGTACTGTGACATACTGAAGCAGAGCATGATCCCCTCCCTTCAGAAACTGGACTGCAGGATAATATTGCAACATGATAACGACCCCAAACACACCTCCAAGATGACCAATGCCTTGCTAAAAAAATATAAAAGATCTAATAAAATATTTATACAAATGTGAGGGGTGTACTCACTTTTGTGAGATACTGTGGCTAGTTGTTTTTCAGTTTGGGCCCGTTTCTCTTGGCAAACCATTAAGTCTACTATGGTCTCACTGACTGACAAAAATTCCAAAAATAAGTGGTATGTCTGGAGACTGCCTGGGCCATGCAAACACTTTCACCTTTTTAAGGACCAGTCTTGAACTGAATTGGCTGGATGTTTGGGGTCTGTGTTAAAATTTCCATGTTCTCACCAGATTAAGTTTCTTATCCTGGGACAATAAATTAATGCAATGATACAATTAATCCAATATATCCCCCCTATTCATTTTCCTTTAATGACAAACAATGTCCTATTGCCCATTTGCAAAGGAACAACCCTCGTCATGACTTCAGTGTGTATATGAGGTTCTTGGGATCACAATCCTCTTTTATTCTGACACAATGAGCTGCATTTATGTTTGACTAGGCACTTGTTTGTTCATATTTATGAAACAATATTTAAAAAAAACTTTATGTTATATTAGGGCACTGGGGGTACAACTCCCAAAATACATTTAGTAAACACACCCCTCTCACAAATTTTTGCTGGCATCAAATTCAAATGAGTGTGTTTTCTGTGCTATTGTTTCAGTTTCAACATTTGATACTTTGCCTTTGTTCCAATTTCAATTGAATATGATTTGCATTATCATCACATTCTGTTTTAATTTACATTTTGCATGGCATCACAACTTTGTGTAAATTGACTTATATATTAAGTAACAAAAACAAAAACAGTTGAGCAATTTTCTTTCAAAAAAAAAAAAAAAGCATTTGCATGCGCTTGTGTCAAGCCAATAGGTCTAATGCTCTCAGGTTAGAATTACATTACCTGTTGAAATTATTGTCTTTGCACATTGAGAAAACTGGCTCATTAAAAAAAATCATGACCAACAGTAAGATCAAAATTTTAATTCAGGGATTAAATACACAGACTAAACTTGCCTCCCCAGAGAAAGAATGAAAAAACCTGAAAATATGCACCACTAAATTACTGACTACAGAGACTATGCTGAAAAACAAATTAATGTTTCATTCTATAGACTTATGTACTAAAGATGTTGCAGTGGTATATTTAACAGATGTTAAAAATGAGAGACATTTTAATTCATTAAAAGCCAGTCACCTTGTTGACAAAACTAGTGAAACTTTCGTATTCTTGCTCTTTTTTTCCTGAACACTATTGTTAGCTTCTAGGCTAATATGAAGGCCCTACTTGGCACACCCACCTTGTACTGATAAGTTGGGCTAAGCTGATTCCAGGGCTCAGGGTTGCTGGTCTTGTTCCAGCTTGTGGTTCAGAAGTAGGAGAAGGTTTGCCACAGCACATCAAGGCAAAAGAGAAGTTGAGAGAACTATAAACAAACAGCTGATAGCTTTTGGGCTATGAATAAATATGAGCACTAAACAAAACACTTTTTATCTATTTAGTATTATCTCACATTTTTCTGGTGGAAATGTAATGCAGTTGGTAACTCTTACGTAACATGGGGTCCCCTGGCTAGACGAATCAGATAAAATGCAGCTCCCCCCATTCCTAAACATATGAAGAAAAACTGTGGGATGAGCTGAAACATAGGAGAGAGAGAGAGAGAGAGAGAGAGAGAGAGAGAGAGAGAGAGAGAGAGAGAGAGAGAGAGAGAGAGA
>JBBIGC010041696.1:0-11756 GCA_037576955.1 Lepidarchus adonis
CACACCCCCAACTTTCTGTTCATGGATGATAATGCTCCACCACATTGTGGCAGAATTGTCACAGCTCGACTTCAGGACATTGGAGTGTCTCATATGAGCACATAGAGCAGGTCTGGGACCAGTTGAAGCAGAGACTGAATGATCGTACCCCACCCCCACGTGACCTGGCAGAACAGCATGTAGCACTTGTGGAAGAGTGGAACGCAGCCTCAGAACCACATCATGAGGCGAGTGAGGAGAATGAGACATCGCTGTTAAGCTGTCATTGTGGCAAATAGTGAAAACACCTGCTACTGACATTGTCAAATTTTGTTATTTGGGGCGATCTCTGTTATTATCTAATTCAAATCCAGACACCAATTAAAAATATAATTTTTTATGAATTACTATTACACTCCTCTCAGGCATAATCTTTAACAGGCATGAAACATTTTAGACATCTGGCTCCTATCACCACCACTGTTAACATTTATTTAAATTTCAATAAAGAAAAATTTCACAGGACTTTGCTAACATCTCACCAACTGAATTAGGCAAACATTTTGAAAACTCAAAATTGAATCCACTTTGAGGTTACCTGCTAGGAGACATGCTCCACGGACCAGCAGCTGGAAGCTGAGTTCGTATGAGGCAAGGTTAGTTGCAATGCTGGAGAACAGAGCATGAGCACATTGCTCATTAACCTCTAGCAGCTTCTCCTGCTTACCAGACACACTTCCAAAACACCTGGTTGCACTGGACGAATGGAAGAAAGGCAAAGACAAAGAAACAAAAGATTCAGATAGCCAAGAAAAGACCACAACATACACAGTACAAAGGTAACTAAAAAGAGCAAAAAAACAAAACTTTTACAACAATTAGAAAGAAAGACAACTTCACTTTGTTTCCTCTATTCTTCCCCCAATATCACTTTTGGTTGATTGCATCCTGGCTCTGACTATGGGTGTGAGCAGTGACGGGTAAATCAGATGGATTGCACCATTCTCTAATGTGGGGAGCTCTAGGGTGGTGCTGATGACCACTGATACCATTTCCAGTGGAGCAATAAGACCTGTGCCTACAATAAAGGTGGTCCTTTCCAAATCCTCATCCAGCAGGAGATGTCCTGAAAAGAATGTGAGCGAGCAAGTGAGAGAAAGCCTTCAGTGTCTTGATTTTTTTGTCAGAAAAGTTATTTTACACTGCAGAAATATGACCTAAAACATCATCACATTTTATTTTAGTTCTAAAGGTTGATAGAGAACCCAGTTAGAAATTTGACAAAAATACATTTGGACATTTATCTATTGAGGAATAATATCCAAAATAATATCCAATACGATCAGAAATGTTTAGGCTCAAATGAGAACCCTTATGTGTGAAGAAAACATTTAATTTAATTTCAGAATACAATGTTTATCTAGTATCATGGTTTAGACGTGTATTGTTGCATCAGGGCCAGAAAAGCATGTCACTATTGTTGTGACAGTGAATTATATCACCAACTTCTAAAGAAAGATGTTAGGACATCCTTGAACTGGATATCAAGAGAAAGTGCATTTTACACTATAACAATAATCCAAAGCATACAAGTCATTCTACCAAATAATCTATTGTTAAAGAAGAATACAATGAATGTTGTGCATTGACCAAATCATAGTCCTGACCTTAATCCAGGAGAAATGTGGGAGGAACTGAACCAAGCCAAGTTAATGTCAGGAAACCCACCAACATCCCAGAGTCGTTCTGCTGTTCTGGATAATATATTTGTCTCATTAGTTTCACTGAGTTCTTTTTTATCTACTTTTAGGTCTTCTGATGATTTGATGATGTTTTAGGTTATATCATACAATAACATAAAAGAATTCTAAAGGATTCACAAATTTACAAGTACCACTGCAACCTGAATAGTCTACAACAAACAGTATTTTGTTTAGAACACTATGCAAGCAATTTGAAATAGAAAAAAGGAAAAAAGGTGTAGGTTCTGGGCCCTGGGGAAATGATTTTGCTGTCATGTGTCTCACCATTACAGCACTGTATGTCCAGACTTGTTCCTCCGCAACAAGTCCACTCCTTGGCATGGCCACATTGGTTGTTGAAGCCTGACCCTGGGCAGCAGTCCATACAGCAGTCTTCCAGCTTTCCCCGGCTCTGTAGTTCCACGCTCAACAGCCTGCCAGAGACCAGCGCCTCGAACCCCACAACCACCTCCTGCTCTCCCAGCGGGTACACAAACACCCCTGACATCCCAAAGAATGATGGACACCATGGAGGATGGAGTTTAAGATTACAATACACTATGTGGGTAACTGTGCTGGATGGCAAGTGTATATAGTACATACTGTACATATATGTGTATTTCTACTGTTGAAACCAAAAGTTTACATACACTGTATAAAAAGACATGTAACTTTTTTTCTCACTGTGTGCTATTAAATCAGACAAATCCTTTTCTTTTTTAGGTCAGTTGGGATTCCCAAAATAATTTCTATTTGCTAAATATTAGAATAATGTGAGAGAGAATTTCTTACAGTATGTTTTATTATTTTCGTCAAAGTCAGAAGTTTACATACATTTGCTTAGTATTTGCTAGCATTGCCTTTATACAGTATGGCTTGACTCAAACACTTTGGGTTTCCTTCCACAAGCTTCTCACAATAGTTTACTGGAATTCTCTTCCTGATATGTTGGCTGATTTCTTTTGATTATCCCATGATGCCACAAAAGGAAGCAGTGTGTTTGAGGTGCCTTTAAATACATCCACCAATTAACTTAAGTGGTGTCAGTTAACCTATCAGCAGCTTCCAAAGCCATTACATCATGATCTGGGCTTTTCCAAATAATCTAAAAGCTTAGTAACCTTAGTGTATGTAAACTTCTTTGACTTAAAATAATAATAATAAAAAAATCTTATTAAGATTAAAATCTTATAAATATTATTCTGACATTTAGCAAATAGAAATGATTTTGGGAATCCCAACTGACCTAAAACGAAAAGAAAAGGTCTATTTAATATCAAACAATGATACTTTCAACTGTATATAAAGGGTATAGGTTTGCTTTTGAAATTGGTAGGGACATATTTCTATTTTTGTTCAATTTATGGTCAAAACGTAACTAATGCATCAAAGTTTGGTCTCATCTGACCATAAGACCTTTTACCACTGCTGGCAAAGCTCAAGCGAGCCTTAATATGGCCATTTTTGAAAAGTGTCTTTTTCCTTGCGACCCTCCCAAACAAGTAACAATAGTTGAGCACTTGTGAAATTGTTTCCACATGCGCACAATGACCAATGACCACTCTTGGTAGCCTCTCTTACCAGCTTCTTCCTTGCTCTTCCTTACAGTTTGGTGGGACAGTCGGATCCAAGAATAGCCCTAGTACCAAACACTTGCCACTTCTTTATTATGGACTTTACTATGTTCCTCGGAATTGATAAAACCTTTGAGATTTTTTGGCATCCATCTCCTGCCTTATGTCTGTCCACAACTCTCTCCCTGAGATCTTTTGAAAGTGGCTTGCCACCCATAGTTAGTTGTTTGCTGTCAGCTGCACTGCCAAGCAAAGGAATGCTCCAGGAACAGCTGTTTTTATGCTTCACTAATCACAATGATTAGACAGGTTTAAGCCAGTAACCATGGTCTGCAATGGAAATGGTGGTTACTTAAACATGATTGAGTTTACAAATATTGTTTAGGAGGCTGGTGATCCTTTATTAATCCCAGTATTTCTTTTTTTTTTATCCTTCCAAACTGTAGCCGTGATGTCTTTCCGTTGGATGCCATGTTTAACTCAATCGTGGGTAGAAAACACACTATAGTATAATAGTTCACCACTTAGAAAATACCTGATTAGTTCCCTTATATGGATTGTGGGCTGATAAGTGATACTGTAACAGATACGGTCAATAAGTGAAGACATACAAATTGTACCTGTATTGTATGTTTTTATGATACAATGACCAATGTCTATAAGTACAAACACATACAATAAATGTACCAAATAAACAGACAGTGTATTTTCTTGAGAGAGAGAGAGAGAGAGAGAGAGAGAGAGAGAGAGAGAGTGTGTGTGTGTGTGTGTGTGTGTGCACTCACCCTCCACAGGTTCTGATTCAGTGTTAGCGTATGTCAAGTGTGCTGTGATGCCCAGTGAATAGCCATTGGCACAGGAAGTGATGCGGGAGCTCTTCAGCAGCAGTGGTGCCCATGTGGCACGGTTTCTCAAACCTGGCATCCTACCTACATACACACACACACACACACACTGTTTGAAGGTGTGGACAGGCGTCTTTTATACAGATAACAAGTTCACACAGGTGCCATTAATACAGGTAATGAGTGGAGGATAGAAGAGCTTCTTAAAGAAGAAGTAACAGATTTGTGAGGGCCAGAGTTCTTACATTTACATTTACAGCATTTGGCAGACGCTCTTATCCAGAGCGACGTACATAGTGAGCGGATGGGGGTTAGGTGCCTTGCTCAAGGGCACTTCAGCCTGCTGTCTAGTTCTGAGTTTCGAACCTGCAACCCTTCGGTTACAAACCCACTTCTCTAACCATTGGGCTATGGCTGCCCTTGCAAGTTCTTGCTTGTTTGTAGGTGCTAAATACTTATTTTCTGCTCAATTATACAAATACATTCTTTAAAAACCAGCAGGTTTAGGAACAGATTCTTCCCCATAGCTATCACACTACTGAACTCAGTCCCCAGCTGAACCCTTCACATCCACACACACATCCACCCTCTACACTCCTCATCCTCATTCATATACCTATACACACATACTGTAGCACACCTATATATTGTACATCTGTTTATATATATATATACTGTCCTTACAGCATTATTGTACACATATAGTACAACATATATTGTACATCTGTTTATATATATATATACTGTCCTTATAGTATTATTGTACACATATAGTACAACATATATTGTACATCTGTATATTGGCCATTTGTATATCTGAACATCTGTGTATTTATATATGTATATACATATCTATATATCTATTCCCACGTTTTTACTCTGCTCTTAACTGTTCATACTACATTTAACTGTTCATACTGCATTTAACTGTTCATACTGCATTTAACTGTACATACTGCATTTAACTGTACATACTGCATTTAACTGTACATACTGCATATACTGGGTTTATTGCACTTGCTGCTCTTTGCACTTCTGATTAGATGCTAAACTGAATTTTGTTACCCTGTATTTATACATGTGTAATGACAATAAAGCTGAATCTAATCTAATCTAATCTAATTTCCTGGATTTTGTTTTACATTCTGTCTCTCACAGTTGAGGTGTACCTGTGATAAACATTACAGACCTCTCTCTTTTTTTAAAGTGGGACAGCTTGCAGAATGGTGGCTGCCAATATTCGGTAGCTCCTCATTTAGGTGGAACAAACCGGTTTAGGAAAATGCTTGGATCATTTTTATAGCTCATAGTAAGTCAGACATTACACTATGGCTACAAATACAGCAATAAAATGATTAGAAGATACAGTTTGAGCTGGTTGAAATAATCTTTGGAGATGTATTTATTTATTTATGACTGTTGACTTTATTAATCCAATGGGTCTAAACTCAGAAGCAACTAGTAACTGGAAAGTGGAAAGTCGTATAAATGGGATATTTTCCCAAAGTATTCAAATAACTAAATTGAAAAAACGGCATAATCCTCATTTTCAGAGATGCAGACAGAATGGCAGAGAGAAGCCAAACTAGAGTCAGTAACGCTGCAAATCTTGGTCAGCTTATGTTTTGTCATTTTGAAAAGGGCATGTGTTGGTGGTTCTGTCATTATTCATCACATATCAGATTTCACCCTGTCTCATCTGATCAGCCATATACCCAGTCTGCCACATTTGCCATCCTGCTGTCTCACCACACATTGCTTTGACATCATAACAACAAAGTCAAAAACAATTCATCATTTCCTCCAATTACTATGGAGTTTTAAACATTTTCACAAGGTTCACCCACCCCCTCATGAAGCTGCTTCTTACATCACGCTGCCAAGCAACCACAGGCCAAGACTGTCAGCGCTGTGATGTACATGTCAATCATTAACTGACTGATCAACAGCGCACACAACAGTAATAGTCAGATTCACTCAGGCAGCTAGTACGACAGACATGATGCACTGTAAACACTGAACAGATTGTGTAAAAAATTAGATCAAAATGTTTAAAAACGTCTGTTAATATATTTCAGTTTTAGTTCGTTCACTCATTTGCTCCAGTGTAGTTCTACTTTCAGTTTACTTCAAAGATCCAATGTTTTACAGTCTTACAGTTTTTTTCTTTATCCACTTGGTACAATGCTGCCATTAATGCCTGAATACACAACAACTGACACAGAGAGGACTGAACACAGCCAAAGTGGAACTCATCTTACTGTGTAACGGCAGATGTGTGTGTGGTCAGCAGTGTTTATTTTCTGCTAATGGCCTTTCGTGTGCTCCTGTCTGAGCAG
Organism: Lepidarchus adonis; assembly: GCA_037576955.1. Taxonomy (NCBI): domain Eukaryota; kingdom Metazoa; phylum Chordata; class Actinopteri; order Characiformes; family Lepidarchidae; genus Lepidarchus; species Lepidarchus adonis. The sequence goes on from JBBIGC010041696.1 coordinate 6,480, forward strand.
CCCAACACCTGCCATCTGGACAGTGAGTCCACTTACTGAGATTTACTGCACAGTGTAAATGTCACACACACACACACACACACCCACAAAAAGATTGTTGCAAAGATATTACTGCAGTTTTCACCACATAACTACACATCTCATGTACGGCTCAGATCAATTTTTTAAAAGTTCATCAGTGGTTGGGCCTACTGATCTAGCCTCTCTATCCTGAATTACTTTATTGCACAGAATTGCTGCTTTAAAACAATTTATTTGGGATGTCCTCATTAGTTTTGTTTGTTTGTTTTTGCCCCCAAATCTGTTTTAGACTATTAATGTAAATTTTTCTAGTGTTGTGAATATGTAACAATTTAATGTTGCTCTAAAACAGATGAAGCAGCTGCTCTTGATTTAAAACAGTGGTTTAATATCAGAAGCAATAATTTTTTTTCATTATAAGTGATGGTTTAACTGTCCACTTAGCAACTGCATGATTGACATTAATGATTATGAAAAAACACAACAAGGTTAGAGCTGTGAGCAGCACCTTGTCATTAACACCATCTGTCCATGTCCACAGTAGAGGAAGTGAAGCACTAATCAAATATATGTCTTATGAAATCAGCAGAAAGCAAACAAAAAGAGCAATTTTGCTTTTGCTATTTTAAATTTCGTTAAAGCAGCTTTAAAATATCAAAGCAGCAATGGGTGGGAATCGCAGAGTCTCTCACGATACGATACGATGCGAAACGTGGCCCACGATAATGATAATGTCGCAATACCACGATTCTGCAATAATCGATATATATCGCATGACAATGACGTAGCATTTTAACACAGAAACACAGGGAAGCATTATTAATTTACATAAGCAACAGCAATGCTATTGTTACCTTTCCTATATTTTCTTTGCGACCACAGTCAGAAGCGCAGAGAAAACGCTACTTCAGCTTCAGGGCTTAACTTCTGTTCCCCTTTGTCACTTGGCAAGTTGTGTTAGCATCGTGCAACCAACCAAACTACCATGAAGCAACTTTTTCCACCCATTTTCCCACATCAGTTACTACATAGTCGAACGAACATTACACAGTGCATTGTTCCCCATGATACATGCCTTCCGCTGCAGCGCAGTAGTTTTAACCCTGTCTATACCGGTCAATTAATGGAGCGATACACTTCTTCTCTGATCTTAATTATTGTTGAGAACAGTTCAGCAAACGCTAGATATTGGCAGAGACACGTTTTCTGAACACTTGGATTACTGAGTCTTTTCTTGTTTTTAAAGAATGTGTGTTTGCTCACATTGACTACTCACTAGTAGTGTCATTCCAATCGCTATGAAATAGGTGCAGGAATGAGACGGACAAAATAATAACGCTCTGTTCCGTCAATGTTCTAAAAACTTTTAGAGAAACTTTTTCAGATTTTTCAGATTTAAATGTGGCTGGGGCGTCTCAGTCGAGCTTTTTTTGCATCTACCCATTGCAAAATCTTCAGCTTTCACCCAAGTCTCTTGCACACAATCTGTTGGAAACTTCTTCAGCTTTCAGCCAATTCTCCTGCACTCAGTCAAGCAGCGCCACCCAGAGGAGAGAAGAAGTAGCGATGAGTCAAATTGCCGGCGAATGTTTAGTCATTTGAATATCGATATTGCCGTCTGCTTATCGATTATCGTATCACGTGAGCAAGGGCTCACCCCTAGTAGCTGTGGCAGACTGTGACTGGAATGAGACTTCATAGTACGATTCTAAAAAGAGTTTATCCAGGATGCAATCTCCAGACCTCCTTCACCATGACTTTGCAAAATATCTAGCTCAAGGGGGTCCAACATTATCCAGGCTACAGGTGTTTATTCCAAACATCTGGAGCACACAAGATTACATTTGTTTATTCAGTTGTAAAAAGTAGGTGAGCTAACGCTTGATGAAGCTGAAAGACTGCAGCCTCACTAGCCATTGGCAATTAACTTTACTCCCCTGTATCTAACATGAACATAAACATTTACTCCTTATAATGGCAGATACTGAGTTAGCGAACTATTGTTATAGAGTTAAGTGATAAACAGGATATCCTAGTTTCACTTTGTAGCAGCAAATCATTCAGTGTTTAAATATTACTCAGTTGTGACTGCAACAAAAATTTAATAATGTGTAATATATCAAAAATGTTATATTGATGTTGTCTTGGAATAGAGGCATCTTTACAATGTGATGTCTTCTGAAAGACATATTCCAGCACTGACAATGGCAGAAGACACAAATCTGATTTAATTTCAGAGGCAAGGCTAAGCCCAGTGTTTATGCTGCTACAAAGGACAAAATGCAATGGTGACATACAGTATGATCCCCCACAAACAGTCAAACAATAGCACACACCCTGTCCTGGAACGAGTTAAGTGAGGGAATCTGTGAATCAGGAGTGACATTCCCTTACACAGATTCACATCATCAAGCTCACAGGTCTATCACTACTCTCACACTTCATGATGACATTATTGTGTCCTACATGCACACAAGATATTTTTGGCAATACTTTCCCATATCAGGCTGAGGACTACTTGACATTCCTGCCAATCCTGTGTTTGATACATGACATCTACTACAGCAGTCAATCCTCACTGCAACTTTAAAAGTTTCATATGAGGATAAACAGCTTCCACCTGAAATCCATCAGAGTAGATAGTTTAACGGGGCCAGTTGCCCTGCGCTGTTGTCTATGGTGATCTAACCTATCAGTTATGAGGGTTACATACCACTCCCCTGTCATTGAGACCCTTCTTGCCACTCTTGCAGCACCACAGTGTGTAGATAAAATCAAAAACACGGCAATGTTTTCTTACATCAGTTACCAAGGGAAACAGTGAATGTTCCATGCACATAGGAAAAGTCATCTGATACAAAAATTACTTCTAAATGATTATCATTATGCACACACAATTGTTTGATGGCACTGTCTTAAGTCAAGTCAATTTTATTTGTAAAATACCTGACGTTGTCACAAAGCAGCTTTACAGACCATGTGAGAGAGGCAATGAAAAACTCCCTAATCTGTAGCAAAAACCAGGCTCAGAAGGGGAACCCGTCCTCCACTAGTTAAGAACATATAGTAAAAACAATAACAATCAAAAGAAAAGAAACAATATTCATTTCTAGTGGTGGATGCTAACAGCCTGTAATTTGGAGTAGCAGATGTAACATATAGATATGAAGCATAAAGTACATGAAGATGGTCTGTGGAGGATAATCTACTCTGGGACAGGTGGAAAAAGATGGCCAGAATGATGGGTGATTTGGTCTTAGGTGACAAGGTGGGGGCAGCAGTTTGCAGTGTACAGATGTAACATGAAGACTGTAGATGAGATGGAGAGTCTTACTCACCTAAGAGCACTCAGTGAAATTCTGTGACCTCTGGTTAGACATTGAGCCACTGTCAAAAGTTCAACTTCACCAAAGACTACCACTTTCTGCCGTAAATAAGTGAGTTACCCAGTTAAACATACGCGCAAGGCAAACAAACCATCCATGACGCTACTCTGCTTCGATTAATACACAATGGTTATTATTTTTGTAAGTTTTCTGTCTATTAAGTACATCTACAGTTTCGCTATAATATCTGCCATTTTATAAGGTTTCCTATAGCACTCCCAGAGTTTACGATTGTTTACCAAAATGAATGAACTTTTAAATACATTTTAGAAACAATTTGACGTTTGATTACTGTAAAATGGAGTTTGTATGTTTCATGTCGTTTTACATTTCTACATTCAAAATAAAAGTAGCCTTGTATATGATAGTGTGGGGGCATATGGCTAAAGCACAAGTGTCGGAGCCAAATATAGTTTCAAATGTAGAAGTTAATCAAAGCATTTACCGCCCAAATAGTCAATGAAATTATCTCACGGTAGTTGATAAATCTTTAGCTTGAATGTGGGCGCGACGCAAATCAACAACCCGACTGATCATAGCGCTGCTCGTTTACATAAAGTTAATCCAGAAAGCTAGAGCAACATGGCCACGAGTGGTTTCCAGTGCCTCGTTGTTGCGTTTTATGAAACTGTTTGTTTCATTTAAACTATTGAAAATTAAATAATTACATTTAAAAGCTGCTTACAGTTTTAGAGCCTCACTTTATCACCGTTTGTCAGACACTCTGTACCCTGTATACGTCTGGAACGGGACCATAAATGGGTCTTTACATTTGGAACTTTGATTTGAGGATTTGACTGTAGTCAGTCTTGATGTGTTGATATCTGGACCCTGGATCATGGACGTCACTCCAGCTCACCCCAAAAATCCCTGGAGCTCACTCTCTGCAAACAATGCAGTTCTCACCCCATACTTCAAGTGGTTTTACCTTTTTCATCAGATTGGATAAAAATGTTGTCTGTGAGCATGAAAACAACGAACACAGGAGTAACAAAGCCTGAGATAATGACAGACACTGGTCTCTGAGCTTCGGTTTCCATCCTCATGACACGCAAGACCAAGTGTAAAAGTTAAACAGACCTACAGAAGGGAATCCCCACCTGATGCTGATGACATAAACATATATACATATACATATATATTCACTCTGCATTGGAAATGGCAAAGCTATTCCATTAGTGACCATCACCATCAAATCTGATAGATCTCTTTAATTCCAACCCACAGCAAAATACACAGCTTATACAATCCCTTACAAACGTCAAACTTTCACTCACTTCTTTACAGTTCCCCTAATCGACAGTTTTTTATTAGCCATTATAACCGGACCACGTGACCTGGTTGATTTTTCTACCAAATCTGGAGCTACAGTCAATATCAGCTGTAGAATTGTCACTTACTTGTGCTTCCTCGCTGGTCGCTGAGCCGAGCTGCCAGTGTTACACCCCCTCCTCCCTGCAGCACCCTCTCCTCCCTGCAGCGTTCCCTCCTCCCTGCAGCGCTCCCTCCTCGAGATTACGCACGCGCGAGGGCACGAGCACCAGAGCTGGGATCGGGTGATGGTGAGTCGTGGGGTGTGGGGCCTTTGGAAAACTGCACAACAGCAACTGATTACTTTGGGAACCGGTAACAACTTCAACTTCAAAGCTTGAGCAGCTTCTCCCTGCACGCGGGGTAAACCGAAATCCCAGCGCGCGCCTGTTCTGTGTCCTTCTTAATTGATTTCGACCATGAGCTCAATAAGAGCTAACGACCCTGGTTATAAGATGTCTCCTGCTCTCACTAGGCAGAAACTCTCTCTCTCTCTCTCTCTCTCTCTCTCTCTCACACACACACACTCTCTCTCTCTCTCTCTCTCTCTCTCTCTCTC
>JBBIGC010041790.1:0-11752 GCA_037576955.1 Lepidarchus adonis
GGCTACTTCCTTAGTAGTTACACTGTAGTTACATGCATTGTTAATGTGTAATTACACAGTAATTAGAGACACTTAATTTAAAGTGGGACCGAACAAATTTGGCAGAAAGTGGAGTCAATGTCTGTGACCGGACAGTAAGAAATCGCCTAAAAGAAATGGGATTTACATACAGAAAACCAAACGAAAACCATAATTAACATCTAAACAGAAAAAACAAGGTTTCAGTGGCTAAAGAAAGACAATCTTGGACTGCGGGTGATTGGACTGGATGAGAGTTATATTCAGTGATGAATCACAAATCTGCATTGTGCAGGGTGATGATGCTGGAACTTTTGTTTGGTGCCGTTCCAATGAAATTTATAAAGAAAACTGCCTGAAGAAAACCTGCAAATTTCCACAATCATTAATGATATGGGGTTGTATGTCAGGTAAAGGTGTGGGAGACGTCGCAGTCATTACATCTTCTATAAATGCATATGTTGAGATTTTGGACACTTTTCTTATTCCATCAATTGAAAGGATGTTTGGTGATAGTAGCATCATTTTTCAGGATGATAATGCATCGTGCCATAGGGTAAAATATGTGAAAACATTCCTCCAGAAAAGACATATAATGTTAATGGCATGGCCTGCAAACAGTTCGGACCTTAATCCAATTGAAAATCTGTGGTGGAAATTAAAGAAAATGGTCCACAACAATTTGATTGTTTCAATACATTTGGGAGTTGCTTGAAAACATCATAGTCTGCATTAGCAGTCTGATCACAAAATTTTAAATTAATTTGTACTTTGAGATTCAAATAAGATATGCAAAACCTCGACTGAAGAGGTTTGGCCAGTGCACAAGCAATGTTAAAAGAGTGGTCTGTACAAAACCTCAATAACACTTTTTTGGAAACAGCCCACTAAAAAGCATGGTGCAGACTGGGTGCCTAAATGATCAGTTGCCGTGGACCAGATTGAAATGGTAAGCATAGGGATGCACAATGATATTTGATGGCAAATGTTTGTTTGAAAAAAAAAAAAAAATAATAGCTTTAGACAGATGTATAAATCTGAGCAATATTTCAAACCTTATTTTAATATTTTGCTTTATTGCACTCAGGGCAAAATTCAAGAAGGTTTATTGTCATTTTACACAGTATTAACTGAAATACACAAGCTGAAACGAAATTATGTTTCCTACCAGCCTCAACAGTGCAATAATCAATACAAAATACAAATATAACAGTAGACATGCAGTAATCTAAAATAGGTGTTCAGGTGATTGTGGAATAATTACACTAAAATTGTTTAGATTTTCTGTTTTTATCTCATTTTGAAGCTTATATGAATAAATAAAAGTTACATGTTATATTTTTATAGTCCAAGGAGAGAACTTTTATTATTTGCATGAACAGCAGAGAAATATGAAACGCTAGCATTAGCTTTTCTGTAGGTGACCCATCACTCACACACACACACACACACACACACACACACACACATTGCTAGCAGTAACAATGTCTGGATAAGATTAGATAAGGTAAGAGCTGTCTTTTGTTTATTAATATTTGTATTTCTGAAGCTTCTATTAAGGTAGCACGGTCAGAATTCTTGGATGCTTTCACAAATCTTAGACATTATTCTTTTGAAATTGTCTATTGCAGAAAACAGATTATTGCATCTTACTGCATAGAGTAAGAAATGTTCAATGTCAACACAATTAGCCCCTATAAATGAACTGTATATTTCACAGATAAAAAAAGAAAAAAAGTAGTTCTCAGTGCAATCGATGTATTACAATTATTTCAATCATTAATAAGCAATTGTTAATTATTCTAAAACAAATACTTTGAATGGATAAATGTTTAGAGCTGAATAAAACCAGTTCAATTGCAAATGAATTAGTATTTTTACTATTTTCACCACAAAGGTACAGAAGAGCAAATGGTCAGATGCATACAACCTAAGCCTGACTGAAAATTGATTTGAAATTTTTGAAAGGTATTTGAGATGATGAGGTTCAAATAATAAATTAATACAATAAAGATTAGACAGGTTTTAATAATTGAAATGAATGTAAAAGATCTGGTTATTCCACGTTAAGCATGATGCTGTGCATGGTTCCCTTGTGTTGGAAATAATAACCAGTTATTAAAACGACTGAATAATTCAACTACTCAACATGCTTTAAACATGAAGCTGTAAAGCACCATGCTTCTGTGCAGGAGGGATGCTCATTAAAGTACTCATTTACATTCTCCTAGTCAGTGTCGATGAAAAGCAGCACCACTGACCTAGTGAAAGTTCAAACTGAGGTGATTTTTACTGTACCTTCAGTGTAGAGCAGCACTACAAATGGAACATTTATTAAAGCCATTTTATAGCTTTTAAGTAAATCCTCTAAGCTGTATAAGTCTTTTAGTCTATGCAGGGCTATGCATTCCTATTTTGTATATTTGCATCACATAATTGTCACATAATTCATATAATGAAATAATTGCATCATGTACATAGATGATTACAATTAATTAATGTATTTGACACTCTTTTTGCATAGATAACTTTAAGTCTACATATCTGCATTTTTATTGTTTGCTGTGATTCCAAGAAATGACAAAAGTCTATGCACAATGTTTCATCAAATTCCATTCAAAATGAAATCCCTTCTTCTGCTTACAAAGAAAATTGTATGATTAAATGAGATTTTTAAATCTATGCTTTTGACAGAAATTCTCATACGATAAAAAGATTTCTGTTTTCTGAGATTTTGTTTATTTTGTACTTTTGTACTAAAAAGCCATGATATGATGAGACTCATTTGTGGCCACTTTGTACGAATATAAGAAAAGTTTGAAGATTGAATGCTTCCTATATAAGCAAACAAAGCCCAGTTAGCTTTGGCCTACTGTCTCCAAGGCATTTGTGTCTCAAGAGTATGAGGTCATAAGTTCAGTCTTCTGCATGCACAGATGTTGTATGACCTTTGTGTGTGTATTATTCACAAGACTAATTTACAAAGTAGCAGATGATGGAAACCTCTTTACTGTAAATATCATTTCACTAGGTCACTATACACCTACAAAACTATAATACCATACAGTGAAAGCATACATTCTTGTGCAAGAAGGATGACAGCTGACGAGCTAGGGCTATGCCTTCAGCTCCCTTTAGAGTCCAATGGTTTTCTTATCTGCATTTCATTTGCATTCATTACTCTGAGACATACCCAAGGTATGATACAGCTGCTGCCTGAATATATTTTCTCACTAATGAATAAGGGACTGTCCTTTTTTTCTACTCTACAGCACTCTACTCTGTATATATCAGTCAAATGCAATTAGAATTAATTGCAGCTTGTAATGTTCACAGTTATCTATAGTAAAGTAACATCTCCAATATCAGACAAAACTGAATTACTGTATAATTTCCATGGAGACTGAAAAGTGCTAGTCAGTTTTAAGTGAAGATTTGGGTTTTGCGCTTCAACATTTGACATTCAACCTTTTAATTTAGTATAGTGGGTGAGAATTGTGAATAGTTCAAATAAAAAAATACAGAACAGAATGTTCAAAACTCATAACAGCAAGAGTACCCTTCTCATTTTAATTTTTTAGTTCTATTCTGAACTGATATTTATATTATACAGTGGCAAAGAAGGAGTGAACCTTTTGGAAGTTCATGGTTTTCTGCATTAAATTGTCATAAAAATATAATGTGCCTAAAATAATAAGACAAGAACATTCGAATTGTTCATTGAGAACAACCATAAACAACTCATATTGTTAGTGGAAAAAGTATGTGAACTCATGAGAACCTCAGAAAAGCTCGTTTGAGTTTGGTGTAGCATATCTGGAGGCTTAAGGAAATTACTTTGAATGGTGTGGACCACAGCTACTTTGACTAATAATAAACAGTCAAACTTTTAGAGTTTGCTCCACACAAAAAGAATGCACTTATGTAAGCCAAGCTTTCAGAAGAACTAATTTTTACATAAAAAAGGAAAAGGGTTCCAAAGAGAGTTTACAGTACGTAAAAATTTGAACAAGCAGTTATGGCAAAACATCATGAAGGAACCTGCTGCTGACTAAAAAGAACAATGGCGCACGCCTGAAATTTGTGAAAAGGCATGTAGACACTCCACAGCAACACAGGCAAAATGTTTTGTGGACTGATGAAACTAAGATTTAACTATTTGGGAAGAACACCCAGCACTACATCTGGCATAAAAAGAGCACTGCATATACACTGAAAACATCATCCCGACCGAAAGAATACCTCATTATTTGGTCCTGCTTTGCTGCATCAGGGTCTGTTATTCCAGTTATTCATTCCAAAGGTTCCTATAAATTTCTACTATCAATATGAGTTGTTTATTGTTGTTTGCAATAAGGACATAAAAAATCAAATTTTAGTCACATTGTTATTTTTGCTAGTGTTACGGTTGTTACAGGACTATATCTTTCTAATTATATAATTCCTATACAGTTTATACTCTTTCGCATTTTGATCCATGTTGATTATTTTCCCCCTCAGGCTGAAAGAAATAAAAGGTTAATAAAAACCCTTTTCCTCGCAGTGGGAAGTTGTGTGTAGTCTTGACATAACTAATCTTTTATCTAAATAATGAGTCAGAATAGCATTTGATATTAAAACACTAACTAGCAACACTAGGTTGCCTTTACACAGTGAATAATTTTGCCATTTTGAGTGCTTAAAATGTACATGAAATTTAAATGACTAAATGTAAACCATTTAGTAACTCTTTGAAACTTATAGCTAATCTTTCTATAAACAGTGGGTTTAACTAGCTTGTTAATGGATTTTGTGCCATAATTTAGTCTTCTTTTCTGGTGTGCAATATGGGGTTATAGTTCCTTATCTACAACAAATTAATAATAACAGTTAAATTACCTAGACCAATGGGGACCTGGTGTCACCTCTAACGTTAGTGCTTTTAGAACTTTATAAAAGCTGTGGTATGGGCTAACACCACTACTGATTTACAAGCTTGATGTCTTGAGCTTCAGCAATCGCAGAACTTCAGTGCCTTGATGGTTTGCCTTGCAGAAATTGCCCTGTGCTCAGCCTATAAGTTGCTCATCCTTCGATTAGTTCAGTTGGGTTCTAAGTTACTTACCCCAGTGGGGGCTTTACAATAGAACCCCAGGTTCTTTACACCTATCTCATCAAAACAGGTCCAGAAAGTGCTCAGACTTAACAATGGATAAAGCATAAAGTGAATATCTTAAAAATGTATTAATAAGCAGGAACGATTTTTTGTATTGGCACTTTTTTCTTTTTGTGTTTTTCAGTCAATTAAGAAACAAGTGGACTAGTTAAATCCAATGCTCTTTTTAAAGTTACAATTTATGCCACTTAAAATCCTTTATATTGTATAAACATTTCATTTTGAATGAACCAAGATAAAATGTCTCAAATTACACTACACGGTAGTGTAAATACAACGTTTTGTTAATACAGTAATAATAGTACTACTACTACTAATAATAATACTTCTTGTTTTTTTGCTAATTGTTTAAACTGTACAAATAAATCTAAATATCACATATTGCACATATTGCAAGTTAACAGAGACAAAGAGATAAAGGTGAAGAAATGTAAGTAGTGACACCATATGACAAGACTTGTGAGAAGAAGAAGAAATGCTGCATGACATCACTACAAAATATCTATATGGTCCACTTCAAAAACACTGGTGGACAACTAATTGTGTGGCCTCGAAGTGGCCAAGAGCAACAGCAGAAAGAGAAGTTGCATGCTATTTAGAGGGGCGTCTCCTGCTACTAGCACATTGCCTTAATGAGCAACAAGGTGTCAAAACAACTCAGACTCTCCGGTGTGCTTTCCTCTTGTTTATCTCTCACAACTCTAACCACAGACACAACAAACCCATCTCTTGCTTACCTCCCAAAGACAGAGGTTGGCAATGAGCCCTGCTGGGTCAAAGTCACGCTGGACCATTTTCGATAGAACACCCTGTTAATGAATTAACAGTGCTCCTTTGCCCCTGCTCTTTAATTTGGAGAAGAACAAGATGCCTGATTAGATTTAGAGGAGGCTACAAGTAAATTTAAAGAAAGGCCAGTCCACAGCACCTCTGTGAACTCCATCTTAAAAGAAAGAATCTACCAATGATTGCCTTAAAATTGAATCATTAAAAGTATTTGTTTGTTTTTGTTTGGACCAAGATCAGGGTACACCATCAAAAGTTGCAGGATTGTTTCAGTACCAGATTAATTGTACGCTGTTCCTTTTATTTGTCATTAGGAACTAGAGACCTTTCTTGTTCTGTTCTGTGGTAGGCTTGAATGGTTTGAAATCTTCATTGTAGTCGTTCCTGTCATTTACATCCATTTCATGCCTATACATCTATATAATGTCCTATATATTTTTAGAGAAATATTGTGTAATTATACACTACCAGTCAAAAGTTTTAGAACATGCCATTTTCCAGTGTTCACTGGTAATATAAGCAGTTCTATTACAATGAATAACCTTAAATGTTAAAGTTAAAAATAAGTCACCAAAGTCACAAAAATAAATACATATTTGCCAAAATGTATATTTCACATTTTTTAGGAATTAAGGACTTATCATAGAAACAAATGGGGGTTAGGGTTAGCATGTTTAAATTACTAGTAAACATTGGTAAATGTCAGCTGGTGCCAATTTCAAAGCTTTACAAATACTCTGACTCTTCAAACCTTGTGCACGTACTTGTGGACACTCAACAACCATGGGTTTCAGTAAGAAGCTGTGTAAGATTCTGAAAATGAAAGTTATTGATGCCCACAATGCAGAAGAAAGCTACAAAAAGACAGCAAAGCATTGTCAACTTCCAATTTAAGAGATGGCAGTTCAGAGGAACTGTGGAGGTCAAGATGAGGTCTGGAAGACCAAGAAAACTCTCTGAGAGAACTGCTCATATGCTGGTCAGAAAGATAAATCAAAATCCTCATTTGACTGCGAAGAAACCTGCAGGAAGATCTAGCAAACTCAGGAGTGGAGGTGCACCATTCCACAAGACCTTCATGGAAGAGTCAGCAGAAGAAAACTTGACCTGCAGCCCCATCATAAAATCCAACGTCAGAAGTATGCAACATAACATCTACAGAAGCCTGATGTGTTTTGGAAACTGTGCTGTACACTGATGAAGTTAAAATAGAACTCTTTGGCCACAATCAGCAAATGGATCCCAAATTCTGGAAGCAAACATCACACCATCTGTAAATAAAAGTTGAAGCTGAAAAGAGGATGGGTTCTACAACAGGACAATGATCCTAAACATACCTCGAAATCCACCATGGACGACGACCTCAAGAGATGCAAGGTGAAGGTTTTGGAGTGGCCATCACAGTCCCCTGATTTTAACATTATTGAACTTTTGTGGGTCGATTTTAAAAGAGCTGTGCATGCAAGATGACCAAAGAATATTACAGAACTTATAAGCAATTTGCAAGAAAGAATGGGAGAAAATCCCAAGTACAAGAACTGAAAGACTTTTGGCTGCTATAAAAAGCATTTGCAAGCTGTTATATCTGCCAGAAGTGGTGTTACTAAGTATTGATTATTTAGGGTGCCAAAACCTTTGCACAGTGCCATAATAATGTTTTTATTTTTTAATTTTGTTCAATTTATAGCATAAAACGTAACTATGTATCAATTTTTGCTAAAAATATTGTGTATTTTCTCCATGTCCTTTCAATTAATTACCTAAATATGTTATTTATCAAGTGGTGCCCAAACCTTTGCATAAGACTGTGTATGTCCTATATATTTCTTGTTCTTTTTTGGTGGGTATCATAGTCTCTTTTATATATGATTTTGATTAGATTGATGGGGTACAAAAAACCTTACATGCCATTTTATAGCTTAAAATGTCAAGGTCAAAGTCAATTCTCTCTTACGTGTTGTACAATCAGTTGTAGTAGCTAGATATTAATACTTAGGTCTGGTGTTTTCTTCTTGTGCTGTGTGTCTGTGCAAACCTGTGCAATATATTTATAAGTTGATGTGCTTGTTTATTATGTGAGCGTGTCCTCATCACTTGTTAACCGTCTTCGTAGAATTGCTAGCCACCCTGTGACAGATGAGATACATTCTCAGCTAATCACCCACTGCATTTCTTTTATCTGAAGCTAAAAGTAGGGGGTTAGAAATAAACTGCCCTCTTCATAGACAGACTGCTGGAGGTAAGGATCAATAGCTGGTCTGTACACTGAGGCAGCATATTTTGAGGTTTGTTTTAAAACATATTTAGCTCATAAGGGAGTCAGAATGTTTTACTAAGCTCCTGGGGAAACTTAAAGGAAGCCTAAGTGTAAGAGTAAGTGTTTATAGGCACTAATCTGAAAAGATCTAAAATCTGAAAAGTGCCTTTAAAAGTTTAACATAGCATAATGTAATGAGTTAGAGTGAGTACACAGCATACAAATAAAGGGCATCTGAGCAGTGGATGATGATATCTGGCTTCCATCTGCATCTCTCTTTAACCCACGTACCATTGTAAAAACTGAAAGGCTGAAAGCATTTAACAATGTCAAGACACTTCTGCTTTGTGTCCTTGGAGGCCTTCAAACAACCATTTTGTCTAAATGATCCTTATGGTTCTTGAGCTGGTCTGAGCAATCTATCAGTAATGTTAGGTTGGCATGCAAGTATGAATAAAGAAACGTTCAAACAGCTGAAGGGGTAAAGGGTTGATACATCATTTCACCTTGAATTCAACACATACAAATGGTATGGATCTATAATAGATTGCTAATAATTTCCGCATTTTAAGAATATATATTATTAAAATTAGATTTTAATTTTTAACAGTTTCTGTTGGGACTGTCAAAATTAAATTTGACATTTCAATATTAATCAAATCCCCAAAAAAGCTATTAAAATGTTTTTTAAACTACCTTTGCTTCTGTTATGTTTCAAACAAGACAGTAAGGAACAACTAAATAGTGGGAAGAGAGAGTGTTAAAGTGTATGTATTATTGTGATGGTGCAGTTGTTAATGCCGTGTTGCCTCACAGCAAAAATGTCATGGGTTCTGTCCTGGGGTCAGCCACAGCTGCCTTTCTGTGTAGTGTTTGCAAGCACTCCCTGTAGTCATGTGGGTTTCCTCTGGGCACTCTGGTTTCCTCCCATAATTAATATTGTGCATCTTAGTAGTTGAACCATGGGATTGCATGTGAATATTTTATTTGCATTAATGTCAACCTGAAATTAAAATGGGTTCACCTTGTTAGTGCCTTGTCTGCCCTTATTCAGGTTTAGGTTTACTGGCTCCTCAAACTTTGCGTGTATGTGTCTGAATGGTTGTCTGTCTCTATATTACCCTGCGATGGGTTGGCCTTCTGTCCAGGTTGCATCCTGACTTTCCCAGTCATCTGGGATTAGCTCTAGTTTCCCCATGACCTAAAATGGATAAGCAGTCTGGATAATGAATGACTGTATGTGTAATTGTGTGTCCATTTTAAAAATAGTGACATAAGCTTCCAAGGTAATTTAGCTGTTTACCTGCCACACAGCTACAGAAGCCAACAGGACCAGTGACAAACTTTTCCTTCTCAGTAAGAGGTGTGCTCAGCACAGTCAGTGTCTTTAGTTTAAAGTGATAGTAGGGTGTGACTGGCATGGGGATCTCATAGATGTACCTTAAGTTAGAGCTAAAATATTCTGCAAAACACAATTTTGTATTTTTGTGATTTTTATAATGTAAAATCAGGCCTGAAGCGTGATTACTGCTTACGTACTACAATTTAGTCCTTGTTAACATTTGATCTCTTTCGCAGGAACAGCGAACAGTTGAAATCTGCAATATGTTTACCAAACCATTATGCGATCAAACAATGTTATTATAGCATAGGAGAAAGCTCGTTATGCGAGTAACTGGTACACGATGTTCACCCGTCATATGATGCGACTTCTCAATATTATTTATAGTGGAATAGGCAGAGTGCATTTATTATGATGAGCAGCAGTTATGAAGTACTACCTGCAGACTAGCACATCTAGTCTAGCTAACACAGAATGCCTCTGTGCAACTGCATTAGATGCCCAGTGGACTGGTCAAATGCTATGTGTGCTGTGTTATTGCACTACCTCAAGCTGATGGCCAGGCTAAAGCATGACTAATCCGTTCAGGGCCTTGGAATTGCCCACGTCGTGGGAAGAAGCGGAACTGGTTTTATTGCACTCTGAAATACAGCAGACTCACAGCATATGGATTTGAGATTAATAACGTTTTCCCATGTAAGGTTGCCAAACCAGTTCACACACCACAAACTAGATAAAAATAAACCAAGAGCAATGTCGGGTTCACAGTTAAAAAAACAAAACAACCCACAAAAATAACCATGCTTTTGTATAAGTATGAGGCAGCTGGAGTCTGTTATAATTCTGGGATGTATAATCTAATAGTAAATGCATGTGCTTTTCATTAGCATTGCATTATTATTTATATTGACTGCTCTCTATGATCACCAAAATGCATGCCTCGAATTACGGTAGTTAACTGAATCTGAGTTAGCTCTGTTTGAAGTGTTCCCGGGCAGTATAACTATGAGCCGTAGGGACCAAAGCTCAGCCAATGTCCCCTGCATCTGTATTCGCATCTTTTTAGCGACGCAGACAATAGAAACTCTGCAACAACAACAAAAAAACAAAATGATGCATCCATGTCCAAGTGGATGAACCATGGGATTGCTTGTGAGTATTTCTATTTTACATATCATACCAACAGAAAATTATCAACTGACCAATTTCTCACAAATATATTATTGCCACGTTTTTACTTTAGTATAACTGTTGACTTTGTCTGGTTAATGAATTTAAATATTGGGAAAAAATATGTAAACTTCACACAACAAAGTTCATGATCATTATTATGAGCTATTATGACAAGTACTGTAAGTACTGTGCAAGCACACCAGAGAAAATTAGATCACGAATGCTATGTATCTTGGGAGTATGAGTTTATGTGCAGAGAAACAAATACTAATAGAATTAATGCAATAAGAAGTGATTTTATGTCATTGTGTGCATATAACCATTTTTGTCTCTTTTCTCTTAGCAAACACCTCTTTATTTATACTATCCAATGTCTGTGTCTGTACTTTATTTTTTATCTTGATTAAATTTAATGAACACAGTCATATGAAAAAATAAATACATGTCATATTCACCTCAAATGTTCATCATGGCATCTAAAGGTAACTCTTGAAATTCGAGGTGTGAAGATGTAGACATCTACATTTAGAAACAGATTCAACAAACCTAACCTGGATTGGAGGTGTCTGGAAAAAAAACAGAGCAATACAGCTAAATTGCTAAAGAACGCATAGGCAATGACCATGTCTTTTATAATAATGTAGACAGATTTGTTTGGCATGTGTTGTGTAAAACAAAGAAGATAACCCTGCTATCAACTGTCTGTACAAAGGTGGACATTTTATGGTTTAGGGTTGCTTTGATATGTCAGGGAATAGGAGACGTATTATCACTCATTCAGCTGTGAATTCTGCAGCCTAACAAAGACTGCTTGTGAGGCCATTAGTCTTATGCAAAAGTTTAGACCCCTTGATAAATAACAGATTTTGTAATTGAAAAGATGTTAACACAGTCTCTCTAAAACATGGAAAGAATTACACAATATTTTCATGCAAACATTAATGTACAGGGAGTGCAGAATTATTAGGCAAATGAGTATTTTGACCACATCATCCTCTTTATGCATGTTGTCTTACTCCAA
>JBBIGC010041809.1:0-11751 GCA_037576955.1 Lepidarchus adonis
CACACACACACACACACACACACACACACACACACACACACACACACACACACACACACACACACACTTTCTATATATATAGACAGAAACTGCTTTATTGTGTCTTTGTACATGTATAGCTGCTGTGGAACATGCTGCCAAGAACAGATAACTGCTTCACTGATGTTCAGGCAAAGCTTTGGCTGACTTCTAGTTCTCAAATTATATACAGTATCTAATTACAGCTATTACTACAATTATATAACTACAGCTGCCTGTGCCTCTTTATAACATGATAACAGGTATACATAAAAAATTTAATTGCAATATTAGAATTTAGATATAGATTGTAACTACACTTAACTAAACATTTTACTAAATATATCAAAAATATTACACACATATTATTTAAATATTTTTCTCATTTATGTCTCATTGGGAAAATGTACTTATGTTTATCAATTTTTAAAAATACCTACCATTGCTGTATATGTGCTGTAACTAACTACTGATGTAATTGTGTCACCTTCAACTGTTATAACTAGGTGGCTGACACATTCAGAGTTTTACAGTGTTCTAAGACAGTGTGAGAATTTCACCAGGTGAATGCAGTAGAATGTGTTGTATTGGTGTAATCTCAATAAACCAATGATGGAATAAGTAATGTGTGGCTATAGTGCTGAAGTGCCACTATGCAGGTGGTCCAAGACAGAGGGGGTGGCATTATATGAGGTATTTTAGAGGGTCCAAGGTATTATAAGGGGTATTTGAGATCTTTATGCATGGAGACACTCTTTAATGGAGGTGAGAAGGGGTGGGTTGGACTTTAACGCTTGATCTTTGTTTACACTTTCTTTTTGTTTACAGTCTTCAGAGAGAGAGAGAGAGAGAGAGAGAGAGAGAGAGAGAGAGAGATTGAAAGAGGGATGTTGAAAAATGAAAAAAGTATTATTGCTTGTTTAATCAAATAAAACTCTTCCTACAATTTAGTGTATAATGTTGAATGTGTAATGTTTTTATGTAAACCAGTACTTGTTGCAGTTGTACCTGTAGCTATATGTGTTTTCTTCTTCCTATATCAAACTGTTGTTTACAACAGTAATGACATTAACTGTTATATGTTTGCACACTAGACTCCTGATACCCTAAAGCCCTGATGTCTTTTTAGACAATTAGTGTTACTGAATTGTAAAAGTATTTCAAAAAATGTTGATGTCTATGCATATTTTATTCAAAGAATTAAAACTCTAAAGACATGATATATTAAATAACAGTGTGTATATGTAATTTTTGAAATCTATGTAGGTTGGTGTTAGTACACTAATTTAATTTTGTGTAAAAAGTTTCAAAGTAAATTTGTCATTTCTGCTCATGTAACAAATATAAGGTTCCTGACTTTTCACCAACTAAACAAGAAAGTATGTTGACATTTTTAATGACCCCAAAAATGGTTTTTACTCATATTTCTCTTTTTCAGTTCTTTTGTAAAAGACGGACAGGCCCAAAGAGAGAGGAATGTATATGCTAAATCAGGGAAAGCGTGGGGTAATGTCTAATCTCTAAAAGCATATAATGGAGAAAATAGTTTATCACATTTTGATCTCTACATAACTCCATGCATGTTTTTATATCATAGTTTATAGTACAGGTGCATTACATGTGTAAATTCTTTTTCTTGCTCAGTATATATATGGGTTCTCTTTTTGGGCTGTTTTAAGAGTCTATTTAGGGTCTACAGTGTAATTACAGCGGTGCTGTGTTTTACTGGTGTCTTCCTCAGGATGACTACATCAAAGGCCTGCATCCATGGAGATAACCCAAATAAAGACACATATTGTACTGTAGTGTGTTGTGTTTTCCAAACCTCACACATTGACCTGTACAGGTCAGACACCACTTCAAACACATCAGCAATGGGTTAACTACACATTTTAATCTTATTTCATTTCTGTTAAAGTTCTAGTTCAGTTTTACACTGTGTACTAAAATCAGGCTGTTGAGTAAAGTACTAAATCCTTAAATGGTGGTTTACACTTGATTGCCCATAGGTGTGAGTGTGTGTGTGTGCATGGTTGTCTGTCTCTGTGTTGCCTCGTGGTGGGTTGGCCTCCTGTCCAGGCTGTACCCTGCCTTGCCCCGTTGTCAGCTGGGTAGAATACATAATACTAAAGAACTAAAGAATACATATGGCTGTTTAGAAATTGTTGGTGAATCTGGACGTCTCCAAGTAAAATTAATGCACAATGAACTATTTAAGTGTATGTGTCAGTGGTAAACAATTAAAGCTAGGCCTTAATTTTTGCTTAGAATTTTTAAAACATTAATATTTTAACATTGAGGTAAAGACTCTATAACTATATTAATACTATATTAATCATGGACATCAAAAACATGTAAAATATATTCAATATTTATGTACAAAATGTACATGTGTGAATGTACAAGAAATGTGTGTATGTATGTGTGTTCGTGCATGCTTGCTTGTGTGTGTGTGTGTGTGTGTGTGGGTGTGTGTGTGTGTTTACAGTAATTTGTATAAATTCTCAATGGGATGGTAGATCAAGGATTTCATGAAAAGAAACTTTATTTTTTTGAAGGCAGCTCAATGTAGCTGTTGTCATATCATTGTTCTGCTGAGAAGTGAACTAGGTTTAATGTGCCCTGAAAAGAGCTTCCTCACAACATTTATTTGTTCTTAACTTTTAATAGGCTTTCAAGTCCACCATGCTTCTCTATGAAAATGGACTTAGAGAAGCCCAGTTTGACCAATAGCAATTTTTTTCATTTGACTTGGGTATCAGATTTTGCCGTATTCATGCATCATCATTGTTGTAACATACACTACCAGTCAAAACATTGTATACACTTTGCCATTCAATTCAATGTCCAAAACTTTTCCAAACTTTTGACTGGTAGTGTAGACAACAGCAGCCATGAGCAGTGCCCTGCGCATTTATATAACCCCTAGTTAAGATGTGTTCTTAGGTTTCTAATAAAAAAAAACATGAAAAAAGAGAAAAATCCAACCTTTAATTTAAGTACATTTATTCACTGAGGAAAAATGTATCATATGTATCACAATAATTGGCACCCCTGTTGTTAATATTTCACACAACCATCTTTTGCTAACAAGACAGCACAAAGGTTAGAGAATACAGAGACAGATTTTTGACCATCCCTATTTACACAATCTTTCTAGATTGTACGGAGTCCTGGGTTTTCTCTTATGCTTTCTCCTTCTCAGCTCACCCCACAGGTTCTTTGGAGATTTGAGGACTGAGTTGTCCACGGGAGGAGCTTGTGTCTTTAAAAACTAAACTAGAAATGGCAAAATGCTTCAGTTATATTTATATTATAGTAATTGTTTGATGTGCCAATAATTGTGGCACACATGATTTTATAAAAAAACCTCTTAGTTATGTTTTTAATTCAATTGAGTCAAATGGCACATTTTCTATAACTTTCAGTGTGAGGTTGTGCTCCTGCAATAAAATAAATGAATTTATTTTAAGGCTTTTAGCACATCGTAATCAGGGGTGCCAATAGTTGTGGAGCACACTGTGTGTACTTTTCTCTGGCATCAGTGACATCCCTTTCTTGATATCATCAATTGAGGTTCAGGAAGATTAAAAAGATTTCAAGAGAGACAAATAAATATATATTTCTTTCATCATCAGTTTCCTGAGTGTCTGTAAATAGAATGAGGCAACCTCTACCATTTGACACGCTAATGAAACTAAATTCAAAACACATACAGGCTAGGAATAGGGTAATATACAGGCTCACCGATAGGCCTAAAGCAGGAGGAGCAGTAGAGCTACAGCACCATCTACTGGACTACTAAATAATAAACATTTTTAAATATCAAATTATGTGGTCCTTTCACAGAACAGCTAACATAAATACATAAATACAGACCTAATTTCTTGAGAAATTTACCAATTTTGTAAACAGCAGTTTAGCTTGTTTAGTTTTTTTATTTAACCATTCTTTAACTGACAAAGATACACTTTGACAAATGTACACATTAGGTCAAATAAGTATTGAACATGTGAACAATTTTCTAAGTAAATATGGAAAAGGTGCAATTGACATGAAATTCTCACCAGACATCGGTAACAACTTATTCAATACACAAATGCAAATAAATCAAAGCATAGATGCCAGTACATGTTTGTGTAATAAAATGGAATGACACAGGGAAAAAGTATTGAAGACATTTACTGAAATGTATTTAATACTTTGTACAAAAACCTTGTTGGCTATGGCAGTATCAAGATGCCTCCTGTATGGAGAAACTAGTCGCATGCATTGCTCAGGTGGGATTTTGGTCCATTCTTCAATAAATCCTGAAGGTTTTGTGGCCCCTTCTATGAACTCTGAGCTTTAGTTCTTGCAATAGATTTTCTATAGGATTCAGATCAGGTGATTGGCGGAGCCATCCTACCACTACAGAACTTTCCAGCGCTTTGTATTCAATAATTTCTGGGTTCTTTTAGAGGTGTAGAATCCAGGTCTGGAATCCTGACCTGTTGACACCTCACTACCAGTAGTCCTCAGTAGACCAGTAGAAAGAACACTCAGTTCTCTGACATACACCTAAAATCAATCTCATTTCCTATCTTAAGGCTCCCTGAACATACGACCATAAGTTGTCATCATCAAGGACGACTCAGTCATCATTCAAAGATTACATTCTAAATCTCAGCTAAAAATTAGACTTCATGGCACCAAACCTCGGTAACAGCTGGTTTATGGATGACGAGCCCTTACTAGCCTAGCCAGGATATAAAAACCTTGGACAATATTTTAGTCATTGCCCTCAGAGATTTCAATACCTATTGACCTTTGGGTGCTGTTCTGCTCTGCTAAACCTGATCTTTGGGGATCCCCCTCTCAAAGAGGACCTCACTTTCACAACTCTTTTATTTGTAAAAGCTCTCTCTCTGTCTTAAAAAAATATTTTAAAATCAATTTTGGGTGACCTGACCTCTCTTCCTGAAGACAGTCGACACAGATCCATCAGAGGTATGTCTAGGATTATTGTCCTGCTGAAACACCCATGACCTCTGATGCAGACACAGCTTTCTGACCCTGGGCCTTACATTATAGTACCTTTAGTCAGTATTTGAGTTGTAAAAACAAATCAGGGGGGATGGTGAATTTTATCGTTTATCAGACATATTTTATGCTGATGACACATGGTGGAGAACAACTACCGTTTTATTGTTGTTTAAGCAAAAACATAATTCATATATTCTACTATCCTAAAACAACATGCATGGTGTGGATGTTACTTGTCATTGATCCTGAGGCTCCTCAGAACTGGAGTTAGTCTCTAGCTGGAACAACCATCACATGCTCCATAGTTTGGGTCAAATGCAGAGACACATTTTCCCAAATGGTTCAAGTGCAGCTTCATACTCACGACACTTTAAAATATTTTGATAATCTATTAAAATTCAAAACTAAACCTCAGAAAACATTGTAAATGGACATCTGAATCCTTTCAAGTCAGGCCAAGTCCGTTTAATTTAATTTATAATTGTAATTAAATTGATAAACTGAGGTAAATTTTATAAATTAGTAAACTAAGGTAATTAAAAAAAATAATTAATTAACTGAGGTATTTTTTTTTAAATGAGTAAACTGAGTAAACTCTTTCACCATCCCTCCATCAGTAAATGGCTTTATGTGTTGGCTCTGAGGGAAAACTCATTAGCACGTTGTTGGTGAGTGAACGTGTGGCTCAGAGACAATTTTTTTTCTGTGATCTTACTTCAGATTTTGGTGGGAATATTTGTTCAAAACCTTTATGCTTTCTCTGGTAATGTCATTTCACATTAGCACTTTTGATAAGTGCCACGGTTTCCGAACATATGAGACACACTGGTTTAGTACCAGTGGGAAATATGAACAGAAATGAGCCTGTTAATTCCAGATTAAATGCTCTATTTGTGTCCACTTTTCTTTTTTTGGAGAACTGTCCCTTACTTTTATCTCCCTTTCTGTCTCACCCATCATTTACTTAATGTGGAGGAGGTTCAATGATGTTAAAATTAATTGTGAATAAATTGACTTGATGTTTTGGGGATGTGTTCAGTGTTCAGTGGAACCTTCAGTAGTTTAGAAACTCTTCTGTAATGAATGCACACATTTTCTTGTGTGACACCTTGGCAATGAGACACATTTTTATAGGCCATTAGTTGGGACTGAACCAGGATTGCCAGTTGGCTTACTTTTGTAGAAGATTATGGGATTATATCCTATATCCAGCACAGTTTATTCGCTGACCTTTCTCTAAAAATATAAGTAGGTCGTTCGTATGAGTGACGAGGGGGACTTAATTGTGTGAAGGTTTTTGACAAATCTGAGCTTATTAAGAATGATTTTCCACACAAAGACTGAATGAGAAGAGCATTTTAGAGTAAAACAGAAGTTTTTCTTAACTTAGAGTTTTCAGAAGAATCCTCATATTCAGTCCCGTTATGTTCAGCTAATGTGGGCAGAGGCTCCTTCTGAAGAATGGAAGAGATGTAATATGACCAATTGCCAATATCTGATTTCTCACCCCTTACCCAACTGATCTGTGACCTTATATACAGGAGGAATTCTCTCTTAACCTCTTACAAGACGTCATCCTTTCTTATCTCTTAGAGCGAGGTTACCAGTCAACGTCCTTGACTGATTTTTTAATTTAATCTCTCATGGTAATTTTGAGTGATGCAATCTTCAGGATAGAGTGGGTGTATGTGTAACCTTTTTTTGGGCAGAAGGAAATCAAAGGTGAGATCATTTCTCTATCAGATTATTCTCAATCTTATTTGGGTAAATTATCATGTATTTTAAGATCAGTGAAACTGCTTAACATATTGATTGGTGAAGCCGGACTTGAAGGTGGGGGGAAAGGAGAGCATTGGCACTTTATCTGGGGACCGGGTTTCCCCTGACACCCCCTTTTGGCAATGTGAACTCTTTCCCTCTGTCTCCGCCTCCTTCTGCACATCATTGACTTTTTCTAATCTGGAACTACTCTGTATAATAAGATGCAGTGTGCATATGACATGCAACTTTGTTTTTTTGTGTATTGGAGGCACATGATGGTGTCTACCCTGACAATTTGGAATTGTAATCAGGCCAATTAGCAGACTGTCCCAGCTTCATTAACAACTTCTAGTTGTGGTGCTTCCTCTATCTTTTCCTCTGGGATTTCCCAGATTTCCACACCTAAGGTGGTTTCAAACAGGTTCCAGTAAAAATGGTAAAACATCACTTACACATCCACTTTTTCATTTCAGATTTAGTAATCAGTTCAATTATTTCTGTTCCCACAGTAAAGTGAACAATAGGTACCAACTGTCTCATTCCTGATGAGTGTCAGATTTATTTCATTGTTTGGCACACACTCTGCGTATGGATTTAAGAATGTGGAATGTCTGTTGACCATCAGCGGCCTAAATATCTGCTACATTTGACCCCCATCCTATACGAGTTTGAAAACAGAATAACCTTATGCCATAAGGTTTTTCTATGGAATTTTCTACCACCTGATTCCTCAGAATGGGAGGGATTGGATTGGTCATTAAATACAGTAAATACTAATGTCCCAATCACACATGGCATTTGCTTTGACATAAAATCATAGAGATGTTCTAGGACGTTCGCAATGCATTGGTCCAAATCCTGGTTCGGACTGCTTGTGGGCACCTCACTGGGTGGCCATTGCTCTAAGCCACTCTGGTTTAGTGTGATAGGAGATACCCCATCTCGGCCAGTGGTGATTGCATACTGCATTCCCGGGTCTCCTTCGGATCTCTAAGAAAATATGAGATTCCACAGACAGTCACACCTTGGCTAGCACCAATAGTTGGCCTAACCCAGAATTTGATTCTATTTATTTCAATAATACCTGGTGACACACCCTCTTCAGTTCTAGCTACGATAACTAAAGTATTGTGGTTTATTCTTGAAACATACATTGTCTCCATGTCTTCACAGTTATCCTGAAATAGAGATGATTTCACTTTTATTTGCTTTTTAGAGAAAACTTCTGTCCAGTAATAGCAGAAAGTCTGTTAACAGAACTTCCACTCTCTATTATCTAATTATCACCGTTAATAGTTTGACCCCATTTGGTTAACCAAGTTTCTTCTTTATCATGGTCGTTAATCCAACATCCGTAAATTTAATTAAAACATTTCCCTGAACAGCCTGATGATAATGAGCAGAAATATTGCGACCAATTTCAGAGCATATCAAGTTGCCGCCCGTCCTTTCATCTTCAATAATCCAGCTCCAAATCATGTAATGTAGAGCTGTGGTCCCCAACCACCGGGCCCCGGACCGGTACCAGGCTGTGGAGCATTTCATACCGGGCCGCG
Organism: Lepidarchus adonis; assembly: GCA_037576955.1. Lineage (NCBI taxonomy): Eukaryota > Metazoa > Chordata > Actinopteri > Characiformes > Lepidarchidae > Lepidarchus > Lepidarchus adonis. The sequence goes on from JBBIGC010041809.1 coordinate 8,361, forward strand.
GGCTGGTATCAGGCCGTACAAAAAATGAAAACTTAAAAAAAAAATTTTTTTTAAAGATCTCAATCTGTAGCATCTAAGTTTGTTTGAAACATAAACTTTGCCGGTATTCTGAATGAAAGTCATGGCAGAAAACCCTGAGATCGCCACAACAGCACTGAAAACTTATTCTGAAAGGAACTTTACACGTTACCATAGCGACCAGAGCGTGAGAGGGGCAGAGGAGGGCGTTACTCTGATCGTTGTTAGCGCAATTCAGGAAAACGCTGCTAATATAGTTACATAATTACACAGTGGATTCATGTTTATTATTATATTTACATAATACCACAGTTTTTCTGTTGGTCGTATCATTTTATTGTGTTGTTTTTATCTGCGACACCTTAAAGGCTGGACTGTGAAAATATTGTCTGACATTAAACCGGTCCGTGGCGCGAAAAAGGTTGGGGACCACTGGTGTAGAGCATGTACGGCAGATCTATTCATTGGTCTACCCATTCTGTTGTCCAGATGTAATCTGGAGTATGATCTAAAATAGCTATTATTCGAATAGGGTCTTTCTTGAGTAGTATGCTGATTAATAATTAGTACCCTAAGACCCCATGCCCCATCCCCTTTTTGGCTAAGGGTTTTTGCGTCTGTAATATTGTATATAAGCTTCACTTGGAATTTGCCCAATATTTTGTATATGCTTTATTGCATATTCCCACTTAAAGGGTCTGTCCTCTATTGTATAATACATTATGCCTTTCACTGGTCTAACTGGGTCTTCATTCTTTGTGAGTGTCTGGAATCAATAGGCCATATACCCCCCATGTTCACTATCTGTTATTTTCGATATGTATGGGAGAAAACATCAGTGTTATAATTCCCCTGCTGATATGTATAACCTCCAAAATTTAAGCTACCATTTACTTCGCTTAACCATTTCACTGATGGATATTGCTGTCTGATGCTTATCAATTAACATCAACATTTTTGAAAATAGCAATAGATCTTATAGTTTTTTCTGCATTATTGATTTCCTCATTTCAGGGCTCATGGTACGCAGCTGACCCTGTATTTTGTTGTTTTTGGGTTCTTGTAATATTTTTTGCTGAAACAGTCATAGGGCATGTCGTTTCGTATATTGAGTCTGTAGCCAAAGGGACATACAAGACATACTCCTCAGGCATGCAACTTTTCGCCAAGAGATGGCAGTATTGAGTTTTGTTTTAATACAAACAGTATCCCATAGTTTAGCTTTACGGGGAATGCTACCAGAGCAGTAGATGTGAGCAGAAGTAGCTATCATCTAGCGGTCCTAACATTTCGATAGAGTGTAGGAAACATATGCCTGTGAGTATGGATTTCTATCATTATTACACTATAGTTTACTATGGTTTAGAGGTGTTTTTAGTTAAGAATTATTCTAAATCCAGTTAGTGTGATGTTTTCTGTTATCAGGCAGCATTAAGCTAACATTTTACGAATGATATTTCTGTGATTGTGCTAGACAAGCTGACTGTGGGCAAATGAACAAATACATAAAATATGAAGTCAATCTGATTTATTTGTTTATCTACAATTTTACAAAAAAAAGGAATTACTTCATGTGAGAGACAATAACCCTGCCCTGCACGGAAAGTTTTGTCTTTCATGTGGAGAACTGTTAAATCTGTTATCTCTAAAACTGAGCATAGACGTTCAGTGTGGGCAGAACAGTGAAAAGGCATCACGCTCATCACTCTAACCAAGGAAACAGGCCGACTCTACAGTTGCAAGTGATAAGACCATGCTTGCTGTTTCTTAGTGGGCTTAATTGGGCCATTTTTAATATTTTAGGCTGGCCTGCTCGACTGAGGACATTTACCCTGATCTTTCCTCTCTGATTCAGTACTTTTTGCCAGTTCCTGCATTCCAGTTCTATGTTCACTTGATCTCCAAGGTCCTGCTTCAATTGTTTCAGGTCCTTTAGGTCTTTTAACTTCTTCCTAAATTTCTTCAAGAATTTGCTCATGGTGTTTTGGTGGTATCTTTATTATCTGATCCAAGGATACGATACCTTTCTTCTTTAGTCTGACAGTGTTCGTTCCGCCTGGCCTTCTTGGCCCTTCTTATTTCTTAAATCCTGATGTTTGCTTTTCAGCCTGGTATGATACCAAGTCTCCCACCTGAAACACAGCTGATGTGTCAGGTTTAATCTTTAATTTTGGTATTGGTAATATTCTATTGTTCACGCCTTTATGTAGTTGTGTCAGGATTTTAAAATGATCATAATTTCTCATACATTTATTACTAATTATCCAATGTTTTATTTTGGCTACTGCCCTCTCAGCATGTCCATTAGTCCTGGGCTTATAAGTTACTGATAGTTCTAAATCACTAGGAATCCCTTCATTTTGCTTCCTGTTAACATGTGCATTATTTCTCCATATTGATATTGGTTGTCCATAAGCCAATATCTAGTCTTTCAAGGCTTTGATGGCTCCATCTTGATTTAATCTAGTATGTGGTCTGGTTGGAATTTATCTTGTGGCATTATGCAACACTACTATTAAGTCAGTATTTTTTTAGATGCTGTCAATGGTCTGAATGGTCCAGTGAAATCGATTGATATCTGATTATTGAAAAAATCTCCTGGTAGAGGTAAAAAAAATACAATTTTTATTGGTGGAGACAACCTCACACAAATGCATCCCCCACCCCCAACAAAACAAAAACAGACAATAAATAAATTAATTAATTAATTTAAAATATAATAATAATAATAATAGTAATAGTAATAAAATGCATGTAGTGATGACAGATGTTATTACACAGGTATACAATGTACTGAGTATCGTTTTACAATTTTCCATATGCGATATGACAGTGTTCTAGACAGTGTAAAATTGTTGTGTAGATCCTCTTACACAATACTTAAACTTTTCTAGTTTGAGGTAAAGCATAAGGTCAGTAAACTAAAGTGTGGCTGATGGTGGGCTGCAGGATTTCCATTTCAATAAGATTCTTCTTCTAGTTAGGAGACATGCGAAAGCAATGGCGTCTAATCTTTTCCAAGAAAGTGGATGTGATGTTGATACATCAAAGATGGCCATTTGAAATGAAGTTTCAATGTCTATGTCGAATGCTTTGTATAGGGTATCAAACACTGCAGACCAAAATTGCATTAGTTTTGGACAAGCCCAAAACATATGCGTTAAGTCTACTTTCGCACTGTGGCAACGGTCACATGTCTCATCCAGCTGAGGGTAGATTTTTGCCATTCTTGCCTTACTGTAATGTTAGGGTATCACTAATACACTAATACATAAAGTCTCATCCAGAGTGTAATCCATTACAATAATCTAATCTAGAAGTAACAAAAGCATGAACAAGTTTTTCTGAGTCATGTAATGACATCATATTCCTT
>JBBIGC010041820.1:0-11751 GCA_037576955.1 Lepidarchus adonis
CTCCGACGAGACCCACGGTGGATGTATCTCCGGCGAGGATGGAAGACAATGTCCTGATGGATGTGTAAAGCAGCCGGTGGTGATGTTGGAAGATGGAAGCGCAGCCGGAGAAGTTCCGCGGTGGAATATTGGCGCAAACCCGTCGCGGGTTTGTAGACCAGCGACAGGAGAGACCAGGCTATCACCGACCAGACCACATTGAAGCAGCCGGTGAAAAGTTGCTATATTAGAAAAACAAATGAAGATTTTGTAAAATGCCAGTGAGCAGCGGCAGCAAATCGCGCCAGCGTTCACTCAACCGGAAGTTTATTCTCAATCCAATATTTTGCTAGAGTTGCACTAAAGAGCATAGTGACTTAAAATGTATAGTCTGTTAGATCTGCCACAGCCAACTGTAAGTGTTAGTATTGTGAAAAGCATCATTATGTTGGCCATGAAAAAGTAATCCTTTCAAACTGAAAGGCTGAGGAAATGCAGCAAAACATTGCATAACAGTAGTTTAATAAGATTGTCTTTTTCACATCACACCAAACTAAACTCTGGAGCTGATTTGGCTTTAAGCAAACTATTTCATTTGCAAGTAAAACATATTGGCTCATTTAGTTCCACTGTAAAGTGTATTACAGGATCCAACTCCAGCCAATGAAGGATGATAACCAAATATTTGAGTTTGCTTAAAGGAACCAGTCAAACATAAAGTTCACCTGCCAGGTCATTGTGTGTGAATAAAACAACAGCCCAGTAGATTCTGAATGAGCATTAATTCTTCATGTAACAATGAAATGTCTCTTTACAAATAAGGCCTTTGTTTTATTTTCAATGAAATATGGGTTTACATATTAAAATATATTCACATTACACATGGTTCTGTAATAATACCTGGATTTGATTTAATAAAATATTAAAGCAAAATGTAGATGTATATTGTTGTTTATACATATTTTCAGTAGTTTTACTTTCTCTGGTGTGTGTGAAGCTCTTTGTCACTGCTACAGATACTGAATAAGAAAAATGAGATTCACAGCTTTTGAATGAGATTTGTTAGTGTTTTTTCAGACCACAGATGCACACAAGCCTTTTTAAGTGTTACAGGTTAATCTGTGTAAAGTGTCAAATTTAAAAGTCCAAGTATAATGCTCACCCCAAAGAGACAGACCTGCTGAAAACTTCCTCCATTTTGCTGCCATATACACTACTCACAGAATGTTATGGATATTCGGCTTTAAGGTCAAATTTCAGTACAAATCTAAAATGCAGTATAACTTTTACAGATGAACTTAATATGAACTAAACTTTTGAACGAACATGATTAAATGTTCAATGTTTCAGTACTTTTCCCACAACGTCCTGTTCTCAAACAAGGAGCTTAACCACTTCAATCAGAATCAGTATTTAAACAGTCGTCCTCATCATACTGTTCACGTTCTGAGTGAAACCAAAACGACTGATCAACAGTACGTCGCCATCGCGAGGCTTCAAACAGGATGTTCTCTGTGGCCACTGAGCTTAGAGAGTCAGTCATCAGCAGAGACCCAGAGAGACTGGACGGGTCACAGAAAGACATAGAAGTGGATGTCCTTTATTTTTTTAAAAATTAAATAAATAATATTATATATATATGTGTATATATATATATATATATACATATAAATAATAAGCCAAAACCTCACTTTTTCTGCTAGGTGTTCAGGTAACAAGTCACATTGTGTAGAAATAAAAGTCCCAGTGGGGCCTGATACCTGATATCCTGATATTAAATTAATGAGCAGGTGGAAACCCACTCCCTCAAAACCACCTTTGAAGTTCTTCTTTTGAACTTCTGCAAAAAAAAATCCACCATTTAAAGATTCTTTAGATCAGTGGCGTTCAGTTTCTGGGAACTTCATAGTCATTTCCTGCTACAAAACTCGTATCTCCTACATATCAAGCCCTTTGTGACCTGGATCATGTGGGTCAGAACTTGCTCTGGAGTGCGGTTAGCATTTACTAACCACTTGATTCCGCTTGAACCCCACTTCTTGGGAGGATTTCTTCAGATGATATGAAGCAGGGTGATTAGAAGGAAAGTAAATGCTAATATTGGTGGAGATATATGAATTACTCCTGTATTACCTGTAGAGACAGACAAATAACAGATAATGTTACACATTGGCCGAAAGAGAGAATTTTGCTATGACAGTATGTAAACCGAGCACATTAAAGATGTAGGACACAATATAGAAGGAACAATGTTTCCATTGCGTCAAGGATTATAAAGGTCACATGCTGGAAATGCCTGTAGCTATGATAACAATAGCTCTCGTTTTATTTGGGCGGCCAAACCCAATGGGACTATAGAGGCTCATAACAAAAGATCTCATGTTTTAGAGCCTGTAAGCAGCTGACAGTCACACTACTGACTGCAGGGCAACTAGACCAACATGAACACGAGAACCGTGCTTTCATCTTAGAACCCAAAGGCTTTGGTCCCAACCAGTGTACTTAACATAAAACAGGAAAGAAAATTGGCGAGTTATTGACTTACTTGGTGTTTCCTGTTTTAGCACTTTATTCTTCTCTTCAATTTCTGTGGGAAATATAGCAACATACAAAAAATGAACCTGAACCTACAAATGTCAAACAAACTTTATATAAATGAATATACTCAACACAAGAAGGAAAGAAGTGATATTTACTCACCTGTTTCTGTGTGTTTAAGTTCAACCTCTTTAATTTTATCTTTGGGAAAACATAAAAAAGAAATCACCACATTAAAAAACTAACATAATATTTGTTTAATCTCAAACTAAAAACCTACATTCAATCACAAATGCTGTATAATATTCTAGACCTCTGGCTCAGTAACTCTGTTCTGTGATCTCCTTACCTTCTACAGTGAGTTCCACGCTCTGGATAAAAACCCGTCTAGAACCGAGAGACCTCTTTGTACGACCCACCAGCAGGTAGCTTTCATAAGGTCCAGCATCATCAAGTCTGACCTCCTTCAGCATTAAAGAGCAGTCACCACTGAGCAGGTTCTCTTCAGGAACATCTACACGGTTCTCATATCCTTCACCCTCAAACGACTCCTCCCCTCGTCGCTCAAACACGGTTCCAGAAAACGTCCACCACTCGATGTGAGGATTTTGTCTCAGTGACCGGATTCCTGTTCTATTTCTCCAGTTGCATGGAAGAACAACAGAGGAACCCTCTCCAGCAGACATGTAGATCCTTGATTGTGTGGAAAGAGAACCTGGTGGAAATAAATAGAAGAATTTTTATATTTTTTATAATATAGAATATGAAAATAATAATTGATGGACTCACCTGCGCAGGTGGAAAGCCACGGAATGAAGACCAGCAGGAAGGTGTTCATGATCTTCTCTGCGCTGTAGGTCTGGTAGAAACACTTTGCTGTGGTTTGGATGATCTGCTTTATTTAATAATTTATTTAATACAATGAAATGTTACTATTTTCAAATAAGTCAGAAAGTCGTGTGTAATTCAGGACTATTCATTTCATTCTTCAGTCACTAACCACAGTTCTGAAAACATGCTTAAAAAAGGGCGGCTCTTTTCCGGCGCTGCATCTCGCTCTCTACTGCCGTTACTCTCTCCGGTAGAGAGTGCCTTAGATAGCTCAGTGTAATAAACGCTTGCGCCTGTCGTGGCAGGCCGGGGTTCAACACTCACCTGAGACCAATCTCGAAATCACTCTGGGTGTGTGTATTTGGGGTAGGAGTGATTACCTTTTGTTATTTATTTATTTTGGCCGCTTCCCGTTTTTATTTATTTTTTTACTTTCTGGCCATCTCTGCATTTGGATCCAATCCCAAAGCTCCGTGCTGGTTCCCCCACCAGCACATTACAATAACCATAGGTTTTTACTTAATATCATAGCAAAATTAACCAAAATGAAGCTGCTACAAGAAGAAGCACACCACCAATACATAGTAGAAATGATTTTATGAATTTCTTTAATCATAAAATATTCACTCCCTCAGCATCGCCCTCAAAATAGCACTTGTAAAACCTCTGTTAAAACAGCCTAATTTCGGCATAATACCTCATAATAATACTCATAATGGGACCACAAAGTCACAGTGCAGCTCCTTCTGACCTTCTCTATACTTCTCCATCAGCAAACACGGCATCTGTAGAGCTGTTTCTCAGCATGAAACACTGCTGCTCACTAATCATCACCTCTCTTCTTAACCTAGCTTCCACTACTCTTTCCCATAACTTTGTCTTTTAATCCTACAACTCTGCACATCACCCTTATTCCTGAAAATCGGTACTAGTTCACTTCTCCACTCTTCTGGCATCCTCTCATTTTCCAAGGCTTTGTTAAACAATCGGGTTAAAAACTCCACTGCCATCTCTCCTAAACACCTCCATTCTTCTACAAGTGTGTCATCTGGCCCAGCAACCTTTCCAAACATTCCCCATGCTAACCTGCTGCACTTCCTCATTCATGATTAGGTGGTGTCCCATGAGTTTGAAGACATTTACTAGAACTTGAACAAGTCCAAGTCATAACACCCCCACCGCCATGTTTAACAGATGGACTTGTATGCCTTGGATGTTGAGCATTTTCCCTTTGTTTTCCCCCTTTCCTCTTACCATCACTCGAATACAGATTAATCTTGGTCTCTTCTGTCCATTTGGAAGGCATACTTGGAATTAAATCAAGTGACAGTCATTCAAGAATTTCCCATTTTTTTAGCTTTGAGAAACTCCCCTGTTGTCTTATCAGTGTGAATGTGATTTTTATCTTGTTGCAGGAGGAAGTGTCTAAAAAGTTCAAAGGCATTTGCAGGAACTTCAGCAGAATTCTCTACAGCTCAGAATTAATTGTGAAACTGCCACCAGCAGTTACATAATCAATGAAGATAATTGTGCCATTATCTTTAGCAGCCAGACATGCCTAAGCCATAACACCCCCACCACCATAACAGATATGCTGGTAATCCTTAGATCTTGGACAGTTCCTTTTCGTCTCCACACGTTCCTCTCACCAACACTCTGATACAGATGAATCTTGCTCTTTTGACAAACGGTAATCTAGTCCTCCTGTTTAGTGCTTTATGTCTTGCAGTGTAGCCTCTTTATTTCTGCTCATGCACTTTTATGCAGATATTAGTGTCTGGTGTTGAACAGAAGTTTGAAGATGTTTCTTTACCATAGTGAGGATTCTCCTGTTATCAGCAGTAGAGGTATTGCTTGGCCAACTGCCTTTGCGAACTTTGCGAGCCTGTGTTCCAAGTTTTAGCTTTAGTTTTGGTAATTAGTTTGGTATTCAGCTGTATTTTTTTCTGATTTCCAGGTTATGTTGTGAGTGTTGATGTTCTTCAAGGAGAGGTCAGGTCACCAAAACAATTTTCAAAGGTTTTATTTAAAAAAAGAAAATGACAAAATACAAGTAAATCCTTGATGGCCATAGCCAAATGGTTAGAGAAGTGGGTTTGTGACTGAAGGGTTGCAGGTTTGAATCCTGGAACCGGACAGCAGGCTGAGGTGCCCTTGAGCAAGGCAACTAACCCCCAACTGCTCACAATGTATGTTGCTCTGGATAAGAGCGTCTGCCAAATGCTGTAAAAGTTGGTGAAGGTGGATTCTCCTATAGGAGCTTTTCCAAAAGAGAAGGTTAGGAGGGAAAAAGTGTGGAGCACAGAGTTTCAGTTTGCATTGAAGGTCTCATCATTCAACTCCATGCCCTTGCACCTACTTCCTGCCAGGCCAAAAACATCTCATTTGGGTTATTTTATATACCTCTGAACCTTAAATCATTAAAATAAATAAAGAAAAAAAACATTGGTCTCACCATATATTATCTTTCTTTTTCTCCACGTATGTTATGATTGGGCCATAGTTTAGATCAAATATGAAGAGTAATAATAGCGCTGGTGTTTGTAGTTGGTGGTTGCTGACTTCTGAAAGAACAGGATGTGGAGAATGTGGTGACAGGGCTTTAGCTACTCTCTCTATGCCTTATTAATAAAGTGTGGGGGTCAGCGTATCACCATTTTAATTATAGTCAGAGAGAGAGCGACAGTTCTGTGCAGTAGATCTGTGAGAAATGGCCAAACTGCAAACTACTGCTGCTGTCCGGTGAGTCCACATCTATTAGAAGATTCATAACTGAGGCTAAGACAGTTTTATGGTCATTATGCTTTTAGTACAAGAAGACTCTGATGACACCAACATGTCTATCATCATTAAAATAAATAGAGTAATTATGAAACGGTGATGATAAATAAGGTGCAGTGCAGGGAAGAACAGCTTGTGTTGTGTTGCTATGGTAACAGTGGCATTATGTGCAAGTTACATGTTCACAGTTTAAATACTTTATTCAATTCAGTTTTATTTCTTTTTACAACAGATGTATATCAGGAGTTTTACCTCTCAAAAATCCACAAATAAATGTGGGCTATTCACGAATATATACAGTGGTTTATTTGTGCATCACATAACATTTTTGTGGAATTGACAAATGCTTTTGTAAATGGTGTTACATTTATTTGTAAGTCATGAATTATATTTGTGAATGTTGTTACATTTATTTGATAATATTGACACTAAACTCTCTCCATAGAAAACTCCCTTAATTAATGACTGTGGCTGATTTAATTGGAGAAATAATCTTGTTTGTTTTTCTGCACCTGTTAGGCTAGGCTAGCTTTGTTTGTGGTATGGTTTGCAAATTTATTGTATGCAACAGTTCATCATTTCACATTAAAGCAGGAGTGTCCAGCTCCAGTCCTGAAGGGTCAATGTCCTGCACTGTTTGGTCATCTCTCAGCTCTTTCACACCTGGTTCAAATCGTCTGCTAATCGCCAGGTTCCAAAAGTGTGTTTGAGGAGGAGAACCACCAAACTGTGCTGGACACCGGCCCTCCAGGCCTGGAGCTGGACACTCCTGCATTATAGATAATGGCTGCAAAAACTTGCCTAAAAACAAAAGCCGCTATTACTGTAGACTATTATGAATATTACTATTAGTAATAATAGTAAAACCAGAGGCTGTTATTGCAGCAACTTGGAAAAATTTCCATTTTAATATCATTGAAATGTTGGAGGGTGAGATGGGTGAGGTGAGGATCTGAGGGCCAAACTAGATGACTGGGTAAGAACATCTCCAAAGCAGCAGATCTTGTTCAGGGTTCCTAGAATGTATTGGTTAGTACTTATTACAAGTAATTCAAGCAAAGACGACCGGGGGGAAGAGACAGGGTCATGGGCACCCATGTGTGTTCTGATCCTGTTGTACAGAATGTGTATGTCAGTTATGATAGAAAAAGATCAGACACACGGTGCAGCAGAGGGATCTGCTCACCATTAGGCAGGTGGTCTTAATGTTATGGCTGATCATGAGAGACCTGCTCACAATTAGTAAGGTGGTCTTAATGTTATGGCTGATCATGAGGATCCTTCTCACTATTAGGCAGGTGTTCTTAATCACTGACCTAGAACCTCTTGGAACAACATGAATGTGGAGTTCAGCAATTGGGCGATGGTCTACTGTGTGCACATTCATCACAGATGTTCGGTCTGAGATCTGGGGGCCAGGGCCACACAGCTCTGTTCTCTGTTCTCAGACTCTGAGCAGGTGGGAGTTTCAGAGACACGCGTAGTAAAACTGTGCAGACGCTAATCTTACAGTGGCATTTAAATGCAAATTTACTGTCTGTATAGACTTGCTTAATATCACTTAATGATAAATGCGGAACGTGTGGTTCTCCTTCTAGCCTCTCAGACAGTAGCACTGTAGCATGTGCACTGTATTCTATGACTAGAGAACATGGTGAACTTCTTTGTAGTTCTCACATCAGTGTTGTCAGGTCGGAACTAATGCTTGATTGTTCCTGTACCTGAAGAATGAACAAATGTAAATGTAAAGAATAAAACTGAATGTGTCCCAGGTCTGATCTTTTCTCTAACAACATGTGGTTATTAACCAAATGTACCTGGAAAGAAGCAGAGGTGATCCTGTCTGGTTTTCCTCCATTAAACAGGCCTCACTCTGCTTTTCTTTCTCCTTTCTCCCAGTGTGGATATGAAATTTAATTCACAACTTAAACAGTCTTAAATTTCACTTGTTGAACCCTGTCTCTCGGTCTCATACTGATATGTGTTGCTGTGTGGTTTTTCAGGTGAGGATCATCCAATCAATAGCTTGTGTCTCGAGCATGTCCTGGATCCGGGCTCCTCCAGGATTGTAATTCTGATCCTGATCACTGTTTGTGTGGTGCTAATGGGCATCATCTGCCTGTGTGTGCTCCGGGACAGAGTGCAAGGTGAGGAGTTCCTCCAAAGAGGAGGTTTGTTCGTTTCCCTGAGGTTCACTTACGTACAACATCTTCATTTACTTCTACATGAGCATTTTCCAACCTTACTTTAATCATTAGATTGACTGGACCTTAGAATTAAAGCCTGGGATCATGAACCGAAATGTTTCAAGAGCCGTTCATTGCCTGGTTCAGCTAATCAGCTCCTTCACAACCCTTTACTGAGCTGAAGGTGGTGTTAGAGCAGAAGAACGTAGTAATGATGGCCTCCTCAACCAGGCATGAAGAGCACAGCTGCACTGAAACGAGTGGGACTAGTCCCTTATTTCACATGGGTAGTCAAATGTAACATTTAAATGAAGCTCAGGTCATTCAAGTACAGAAAGATCATAGGGGGTGGTGGTGGTGGTGATGATGGTGGTGGGACATTTACTAACAGGAGTCAGAGGGGGTTTCATTGCCTTTTTGGGAGCCCCCAAACCTGGGCCTGGTTCAGTCCAATAACCCATTCAGATCATCAGAAACTCTTGGTTTTACAGTCATTACTGATGCTACAGTCAGAGGTGGACAAAGTACAAAGTTACTCTGGAAGTAACAAGTAATGAGAACATTGACAGAAATGTAGTGAAGAAAAAAGTATGAATTTGTATTTCAAATGTAGTGAAGTTTAAGTTAAAAGTAAAGTCCAGATACTCAAAAACTGTACTTAAGTACATTACTCAAGTAAATGTACTTAGTTACTGTTCACCTCTGGCTACAGGTGATACAGGTAATGACTGTCACCATTTTCAGCACAAAGTGTTATTTTTGACTCACGCCAGTCCATTGAAGGTCCATTGCTTTTGTTGGTCTTCCTTGGAATATTCCTGGTTTTGGTGATTTTCTTTACTTCTCCTGTTTCAGGAACATGGTGCCGTGAAGATGAGAAGGTATCAGAAACATCACACACTGATAGGAGAACTGCAGCAGAGCTAGTTTGTTTGAGGCAGGGGCGTAACTTCTACCGTCATGTTTTAAACTGCTGTTGTTCTTCTACTAATCTGTATCTCCTCAGCAGGTTCACCTTCAGTACGCCAGTCTCCACCAAACTGCACTGACCGGTGGAGCTGCTGGAGGACAGGGTCTGGAAAATGTGACTCAAATGCACCCGCCCTGCACCAGTGACACTTTCACTATAGTGGTTTTTGAAGAAATTAACATTTCTGTCTAGGAGGGCAAGAAATCAAAATAAATAAAAAAGTATTGTCGCAGAGCTGAGGCTTAGGGGGGCGTGCCGCTTGGCCCCCGGGATAATAACATTCTGTGTGTTCTGGGACTGATTTGGGGGGTTGGTATTGTGTTTATTGTGTGTGGGGTAGATTGTGCATGCATTGTTGGGAATTATTTGGGCTATTTGGGTTATTTTGTGCGGGTTTGGGGGTGGATGGCTGGGCTCACCATCGCCATGCTTGTTGCTCTGTGCAGTGACTCTGTGCAGTGATTTCAGCGATTCACATCATTATTGTTCTGATATCTGAATGCTCTTGTGTGCTACACCAGTTGGGGGCGCACTAATGGTTTCACAAGCTCGTTTAAGAGCTTTAATAAAGCGAAGGGCTGTTGTCTAATTCGAGCATTAAACCCTGGTGTCAGTCTCCATCTTTTCCCTCGACAATTGTCCAAGCTGGAAAATCTTCACAATATATAAATGAAATAATATATGAATTATGATGCCAAAAAGTCAAAACGAACAAAAGAAAAATACTATGCAGAACAATGGTGAACTGTGGATTATTATTAAGAGAGTGGAGAGCATATTCAGAGTAACAGTAACAGTAATGGTGGTGATAGTAGTAGTAACAGTAACACATGCACAGGCAGCTCTAGACCTGTGGAATTAACCCTGGCCCCGGTTGTGGTCCCTGTCTTGAACAGATAAAAATGGAATTATACACTACATATAATATACACTAATATACAAGGTATATTACCTAGATCCTAAGCACTTTTAATATGATCATTCATAGACAGAATGGTAAAGGACAGAATCTGAGGACATCAGCTGACACATTAGCATTAGCAGACCATTTCTGAATGTGCTCTGCATGATTGGATGTCCACACATCCTGGGTGTGTTCACACTTTATTTAATGATGTTCACTTGAGTAGAAGCTGATTAAAACCAGGCGTGAACAGGCCCTCGGTTACTGCTGCTAGCTTCCATAGCACTGCTACTAGCAGATTAAGTTCAGTCACACACACATGTGCAAGTGAAAACAGTTTATTGAGCAATAATATAAAATGACAATCGTACATGTTTGAGAACTGGTCAAATATAAATGTAGTAAAAATGAAAGCTGAAACATAATCTGGAAAGTGGTTTGATCTTTTGATGACTGGGAGTTAAGGTGGTTGATTACACAGTCCAGCGTGGGAGGTCTGAGTGAAGAAAGCTGCCTTTTCAGATAAACTGATGTTAAAAATACTACTGGAGGTAGAACGTTATCGTATATACTGGAGGATGGTTTACTCAAGTGCACTCATTTACTTTTTCACATTATGTTTTAAATTCAAGAATAAAAACATTAGATCTGATTTAGACAAAATTCAGCAGCTACGTTAAGAGAAGTTTCTCCTGTAACGTTATGTGTGTTTAAATGATATATATTATATAAATATACATTAAATTGTAAAGTCTATTGTTTACTGCATATTGTGTACTGTACATATATATCCATACTTATAATATATATATAAAACACACACAGTATATTGAGTTGTACTGAATATTATATATCATGCATTGTATAGTGTGTGTATAGTCCTTTATGTATTGTGAATCCTATATATCTGCATAATATATCTCCATTTGCCAGAAGAGAAATTCCTTGTGAGCGTGAACATGTTTGGGCAATAAACCTGATTCCCACCCCAGGTTCCAGTTCCCCTGCTCCTCACCCACATTACCCCCACACACCCACCCACAGACACACACAAAGCACCCACATACACACACACCACCCGCACCCACACACACACACACACCCACAGACACACACAAAGCACCCACATACACACACACCACCCGCACCCACACACACACACCCAATGAACTCGGTCAAAGCTAATCTCATATCTTCACGTTCATCTTCACTGTTGCTGACAATATGAGTGAGCAAGCACACCTTGCATTTTCTAATCAGTCTAATCATTGTTGTTGTTATTAATAATAATGATATTAATTGTAGCAAGAGATAATAGGATATTTTACTCATAAAAACGTAATGTGAAAAGCTCCAATAAACCATCTGCATGTGTACTGGGTCGATTCTGGAACAGATCTATTGTTTTCCTAGAGGAGGTGGAGCAATGAGAGGACCACAAATATCATGATGATTGAGGGAAGACATTTCACCGTTGCATTATCTAGAGAGAGAGAGAGAGAGAGAGAGAGAGAGAGAGAGAGAAAGAAAGAGAGAGAGAGAGAGAGAGAGAGAGAGAGAGA
>JBBIGC010041830.1:0-11750 GCA_037576955.1 Lepidarchus adonis
TGTGTGGCGTGAGAGCGTGAGAATTGGGTCAATTGCGTGAGTCTCACGCTGAATGCGTGAGAGTTGGCAGCCGTGGTTTAGTATAGGGGAGGTTTCTAGCAGCAGAGCTCTGGATGTGTTTTAACTATGGATGCTGCAATACAATTTCAAAGACTGGTATTGGGGCTGGGGTATTTCTGAAAACAGTGAATTTTAAAAACACCTTCCAACGTGGATATTTTTGATAATGCAGTTTTAGCGTTTAAATGTAAATGAGGAAAACAGGGATTTAATTTAAAGTATGCCATACAAACATATGCATCAATTTCTCACAGAAGGAAGCATCTGAACTTTGTGGAAAAGTGAACTCAATCGTATGATGTCAGAATGATCTGAGCAGCAAAGCTGGCTGAAAACATTTTCAAACAAGCAGCCGAATGACACTCATTAACTATCGGGTCTTGTTCGCCAACTGTTACAAAACAGCACGCTGGCCTGTCGAGATACTGGAAAGAATTAAAAGTACGAACTGCAGAGTAATCTCGAACCTTGGCAAAAAAAAATTACAGCTATCTGATGTTCCTCTGTGATGACAAGTCCGACGAGCAGTGACTGGGGCCTGTGTTAAAAAGACTGACCCGTTTGGATGGCGGTCATTTGTAAATGGCCTCTTCCTGTGCAAGGACGCTCCGAGTGGCCACAATAAAGAGTTGTCGCTAATAACAATGAATGAGTGAGATGAAATGAAGTGGCTTTTTAATTGCTGGAGAGAGGCCATAAGCTGGACACCCACGCGTAACTGCCAGCGCCAGCACGTCTCACTGGACGAGGAAAGGAGTGAGAACAGCGGGGAGGTGCCCTCCCAGTCAGAAGAGATGAAACTGTAAAAGGAAGGAAAGGGCAGAAGGAAGGGGAAGAAGGTGATGGGTAAACAAAAGAGTTTACTTTGTTGAGGTCCTACATTTGTTTGCTTTCTCAGAACCAACAAGTTCTTATTCCTTCTCTATTCATTACCTTGGATACTGTGGCAAGAAAAAGTATGTGAAACTTAGAATTTCATGGTTTTCTGTATTAATTTGTCACTAAATGTGAACTGATCTATATGTAAGTCAAGGGTATTGACAAACATAATGTGCCATAATAATAACACATATTTTATCTCTTTATTAATGACAACCATAAACAACCCATATTGCTAGTGGAATAAGCTAATTGGAGTCACGTGTTAGCACACCTGGAGGTTTGTTAAGAAAATAAGTTTGGAGGTGTGGAGTAGAGCTACTTTGACTGATAAAAAACACTCAAACTCAAAGAAGAATACTTATGTGAGCCATGCCTCCGCTAAAAAAGGATCTATGATCATGAATTAATATGTTACATAAGGTTGGACAGGGTTACAAAGTGATTTCAAAAACTTTTGAATTTCGCCAGTCAACTAGATGTACAAATGGCAACACTTTGGAACTTTGGTTATTTGACCTAGAAGTGGGAGCCCAGTCAAAATGACCCCAAGAGCACAAGGAATACTCATCAATGAGGTAAAGGAACAAAGGTTGACAGCAAAATATTTGAAGGCATCATTGGAACTGGCTAACCTCTGTGTTCATGAGTCTACATTACATAAAACATTGAACAAATCTATGGCAGGATACCACAAAGGAAACTGCTGCTAACTGAGAAGTACATTGCTGTACACCTGAAATTTGTGAAAGACCACGATGAAACTCCATAGAGGAAATGACAGATTGGTTTGTGGACTGATGAAACTAAGATTGAACTCTTTGGGAAGAACATCCCACCACTACATATGTTGTAAAAAGGCACTGCATCCCAAATGTAAAGTATTGTAATGGTTCTCGAAAGGGAGAACCACCAAATGACCACTCGCATACAAGTTATGCCCTTTTTGAACCAACCCAGAAGTTGGCCAGGTTTATTGGCTTGCCCAACCTTTAAAAAGACCAACCTGTACCCTGTGTGTCCCCTACTGGCTGGGATGCGCACAAGCATGAACCTGTGAACAAGGATGATGATGGAGGCCATCCATCACCAGCTCGCTCTACAAACACAAACACAACCACCAATGCCAGTTCCTCTCGCTCTCTGAAAACACATAGAAACATGCATAATTGGCATAACAGAACAC
This sequence comes from Lepidarchus adonis, assembly GCA_037576955.1. Lineage (NCBI taxonomy): Eukaryota > Metazoa > Chordata > Actinopteri > Characiformes > Lepidarchidae > Lepidarchus > Lepidarchus adonis. Next base: position 2,126 of record JBBIGC010041830.1, read on the forward strand.
ATTTCCCTCACAGCCAATGGGAGCTGCCCAGGACCATTACAGTATGGTGGAGGAAACATCATGATTTGGGGCTGCTTTGTTGTATCTGGGCCTGGCCAGCTTGCAATCGTTGAACGGAAGATAAATTCCCAAGCTTAAAAAAACAACCAGGACAATATAAGTAAGGGTTAGTCAGCTGATGACCAAGTCAGAGCCTAGACCTCAACCTAACAGAGATGATACTTGAAGAGAGCTATACACATGAGACGTCCAAAGAATACGACAGAGCTAAAGCAGTTGTGTCAGAAGGAATGGGCTAAGATTTCTCCTGAATAATGTGCAGGTATGATCCACATCAACAGGAAACATCTGGTTGAGGTTATTGCTGGGTCAACCAGTTAATTTCAAGGGTTCACATACTTTTTTCAAAAGAGTTGTTTATGATTGTTCTCTAAAAACAGAGATGAAGAGATTAAATTTGTCATTCTTTAGGCACATCGTTTGTTAATACCCTTGACTTAGATGATCAGATCACTTTTGATGACATATTAATGCAGAAAACCATTAAGTTCCTAAATGTTCACATACTTTTGAGCTTTTATTTAACTAATAATGTTCAAAGAACACATTTCCAGTGTAATTTAAATGTACTTTCAATTATCGACAAATGTAGAAGTTGACTTTGCAACAAAGTCAAAAAACAATTGGGGCGGTGAAAAAATGACAGAATATTAAAGCTATGCCATTTTGAAACATGCCACAATAAGCAGGTGAGCTGGTAACAGGTGAGCATCCACCAAAGGCTTAGTCTCCACAAGCAAAGATGGGTCACGGCTCATCATTCTGACAGAGAACAATAGAGGTCTTTCATCATCTACAGCAGTGGTCCCCAACCACCAGAGCATTTCGTACCAGGCGGTTAAAAAATGTAAACTTTTTTTTAAAAATACGATCTCAATCTGTAGCATCTAAGTGTGTTAGAGACTCAACTTTGCTGGTATTCTGGATGAAAGTCATGACAGAAAACCCTGAGATCACCACAACAGCACTGAAAACCTATTCTGAAAGGAATGTTTACACGTTACCATAGCGACCAGAGCGCGTGAGGGGCAGAGGAGGACGTTACTCTGATCGTCGTTAGCGCATTTCAGAAAGACGCTGCTAATAGTTACATAATTACACAGTGGATTCACCTTTATTATTATATTTACAAAATACCACAGTTTTTGCGTTGGTCGATCCGTGAAAATATTGTCTGATATTAAACCGGTCCGTGGAAAAGAATATACTCAGAAAATAGTCAGGGAATCCAGAGAAATCTCAGGCCTTGAAAGTTAAAGCTGCAAACCTTCAAGACCTTAGAAGACCCTGAAAAATATTGCCATGTGGTCTTTGGAGGACTTTGGTAAACCACTGTCATTTAACAGCCACAGTCCAGCACTGCATCAGGAAAAGCAATCTGAAACTTACACAAATACAGTGTAAAAAAAAGTTCTCTAGACCTGAGCTCATCTCTGATGAGTTCACATTTCAGTTTGTATCTGGGAAAATTGACTTTGAGCTCTCTATGCCAAAGATTAAATGGACAAGCTACACTCTTATCAGCAAAAGATGTAAATGCCAACATATGTCATAGAGAGAAAAGGGACATCCGCCCCCATTGAATGTCCTGTTGACATGGAGGCATATTTTGGGATAGTAGAATGGCTTACTATGCCATCAAGGTGGTTTCTTATCCCAGTCCATAGAAATTTTAGCATTTAAAAATTTTTCAGCCCTTTGCTACATTACATTACATCCTAGTGTGTAATATAAGCAGGAAAAAGATCAATTTAACACAAATAAAAGGAACAAAAGTTTATTGTTGGATGGGAAATGGTAACTTTTTAATTTTCATTTGAACGACTGGAGGGTGGGGGTACTGCAGTACAGTGCTGTCAATCATTCATCTACTTGTAATTTTTTCAGTATAAAATTAGTAACACTGAAATGCAAATATAATTAGGCTTAGCTTTTTCCAAATCCTTCAAAATCAGATCTGTAAACATCATCAATTACTACCTGTGCTGCTTTGCATTCGCAGACACGTTCATTTTGGATATTGCAGATGTTGCATAGTTCTTGCATTGATGATGCAAGTATCAGTAAGTTCCAAATTGTATTGATTTAATTGTTTATGCTCAAATACAGTATAATGTCCTTACCAGTATAGAGCTGCAAAGGCTCCAGGGGTCAATTAGATGCTTCTACTTCAAATTGGTAAATTCAGGGGCTTATCCTAGAATTTTAAAACATAAAAGCATTTTCTGTGGCTTATAGAATGTGGCGGACTTTAATATTGGGCTTCCTATCGATGGGGAAATATAGTACAACATGGCTTTGAAGACACAGAGCGTGTGTTTGCTTGACTGTGTCCAGATCTGTTGCCTCTTGAAAATTGATGGCGAATCAGACATTAGACACCATAGACAATTGTACGTCTTGTAGTTGCGCTTGCAGAATTGCAACAGTTAGTCTCCTCAGTTCCCAGATTATTAAAGAGTGTAATTAAAAGGAAAGGTGATATACAGCAGTAAAATGCTTTAGTCCCAACTGAATTAATTGAGCTGCAGGTGTCATATTTAGATTTTTTTTATCAGTTAAACTTTCAAGAGTGTAAACAAATTTCACAGTCATGTTTTTTATTGCACTTCATGAAAAATACCAGCTTTTCTGAAAATGGGGTTTGAAGATGTGATTGTAAAGTTGGACTAACCTACTTTTGGCTGAATTCTGAAGATGCACCAATGTCCCCTTCTTATAAGTCTCTATATTGAAATGGCAGTTATTTATTATTAATATTTCCTTTTAAAGTGGTGCAGTGATTGTCACCTCATAGCAAAAAGGTCCTGGGTTCGAGCCCCAGGTCAGCCACCGGTGTCTTTCTGCATGGAGTGTACAAGCTCTCCAAGTGTTTGCATGGGTTTCCTCTGGGTTCTCCAGTTTCCTCCCATAGTCCAAAGGCTAGTGGCTCAGGTTGATTGGCTAATCTAAATTGACCATGGGTGTGAGTGTTCCTGTGTTGCCCTGTGATAGGTTGTCCAGGGTGATTGCTGATCTGGGATCAACTCCAGCTTCCCTGTGACCCGAATCAGAATAAAGCAGTTCGGAAAATGAATAAATGAATGAATAACTGAAGTAAAGAGTTGATGTTTTACCAATAATGGCAAATCATGAATGAGGGGCCACTGTAGCTGAACCCAAAATAATTTAATCTTAATAAAAATAACACTGCCTAGCATACAGGCTAGCAAAATCAGGCTAGCATTGTTAGCTAAAGCTGAACTTGACCAACACAACTGAATAGTAGGTAGATACATAAATCCTTCATTGGGCTACAGAACAAGGCCACAACACCATAACAACACATCAACACATCTAATCAAGAGTCATTCCATGTTACGGTATAATACTTCCAAACTAGTTTCTTCTGCCTAATTATTCCTAATTTGTGTGTCAGCCATCTTTGCAGTTTTTGATGATCAGACTCTCATGGCCTTATGAACTAAGCCAGGGGTCCCAATTCTGGTCCTGGTCTGATTTCCAGCACAGTTTGTTAGATCTCCTTCTTAAACGCTCTCACCTGCCAATAAACAGATGAGTTGAACCAGATGTGTGTGTGCTTGGAGAAATGCAAAATGTTCTTCTCTGCTTCCTGCAAATTATTTTCAGAAATCAAAACTTATAATATAACGTGTGGCTAATTACACATTTATCTCAATTTACTAAAGTTTGAGCAGCTGCCAATGGCCTGGTATTGCATGGAATTTACAAATTTAAGCCTGTGTTAATTTGTCTTCATTTAATAAGACTTCATTTAGCACCGGTACAGTCTATTTTCTATATGCTTGCATTAAAACACGTTTTGTGCTTTGTGAGAGGCCTCAGATGTTCCTGTAATGTTAAACTACTGAGTGCTATCAATGGTGACACTGTTTCACATGTTCTCAAGTAGATGCCACTATCAATATCATTCACAAACCCTCAAAAGACTTGCATCACGCCCGCTTCTTCCAAGAACATTCCCTTAACGCCTCATGAGGCTCAAGGCTAAATACTCTGCAGCTGTCGACCCAGATCTCAATTTCATTTCTCTACCAACTTCAGAAACCATCCAAACCACATCCACTTCCGTCACCCTGACGAGCTTTTACTGCACCGCAACCTTCCGATTCTGAACTGTAGGTGAGCAACCCACAAACCACGTCCTGCTGTCTGGGGAGTTTAGTGCTGTTGAGCTTGTCTGGTGTCTTGAAGTATGAAGGTTCCTCTTGACCTGAATGGTCAACAACAGCGGCGTCCATTCCACAGCCAGCGGGTGAAGGTAAACAGAGCCGGAGGACTCCCTGCCAGCTCCCAGAGGCGTGGGACCATACCTCAGCAGGAGCTCCGCTGGGAGACGTAAAGGGTGGCGGACCTGAAAAAGGCACGCTGTCACATTCAGTCGAGGCGAATCTCTGTGCGACGACTCTGACATCATGGAAACTTGAGGTAATGCGATGTGAACCTTATCTCTGGTGATGTTTGAAGAAAATGGCGAGCAGGAAAGAGGTTCACTTTGAAACTTGCAGTGCCAACGGGTTGATGTCAAGCTGATAGGGTTGTTTTCCCACGGTAGATTCACTTGGCCACTTTAATTCAATAGCAATTTGTTCAATTGCTTGTTAGCTCCAATCACATGGCAGCAACCCAACGCATTTAGGCATCTAGACGTGGTGAAGGCAAGTTGCTGAAATTCAAACCAAGCATCAGAACAGGGAAGAAAGGGAATTTGAACATAGCATATTTGTTGGGCTAGTCTGAGTATTTCGGAAACTGATGATATACAGGTACTGGGATAAACCATGTTTATGGTTTAGAGAGAGTCAGAAAAGGAGAAAATATACAGTGAGTGGCAGATGTGTGGACAAAAATGCCTTGTTGAGGTCAGAGGAGAACGAGCAAACTGGATCGAGATGATAGAAAAGCAGCAGTCGCTCAAATAACCACTCGGTACAACCAAGGTCTGCAGAACATCATCTCTGAACACACAACACTTCCAACCTTGAAGGCAATAGACCACACTAGGTCCGACTCTTGTGAGCTAAGAACAGCAAACTGAAGCTACAGTTTATACAAGACTGGAAAAACGCTGCCCAGTCTGATGAGTCTCGATTTCAGATGCACCATTCAGGGGTTGGGTCGGAATTCTGCATAAACAACATGTCAACAGTTCAGGCTGGTGGTGATGGTGTATTGGTTTCAGCAGGACGATGCACCATGTCACAAAGCTGACAATGTTCACCGTACTCCAATGGCCTCCGCAGCCACCAGATCTCAATCCAATAGAGCACCTTTGGGATGTGGGTGGACCAGGAGATTTGCATCATGGCCATCATGTCAATATGAACCAAAATATCTGAGGAATGTTTCTAACACCTTGTTGAAAGCCACAAAGATTTAAGGCAGTTCTGAAGACAAAAGGTAGTTGACCCGGTACAAGCAAGGTGTACCTAATAAAGTGTCCAGTTAACAGCACCACTGTTTCAACTCTAGGCTCTAAAACTGTAGTGTTTGAACAGTTTAAAGCCAAAGGCAAGCAATGAATTTCAAAGATTTTCAAAGATTATTGTACAAGTGTCATTTCACTGTCTTTCCAGAACATTCCATTTGTTTGAACTGTCGTTCCCATACTCAAAAGGATCAGTTCTCAAGCCAGAACCAGATGCGCCCCCAGATTTTAAGTGTTTCAGCCAAAAATGGGTGTTTAAGGGCAGGAAAAAACAATGAAAGGTGCAGGACAGGGGGTCCTCCAGGACCAAGGTTGCCCTAGATACAGACATGAAAATCCATCATGCTCTTTGTTAATAACAGTCGCTTACTTTTATCCCTTTACAATCCCCCAACTCACCTGAAAACTTTATTCGAATGGAGTAGACTGATTAATAATGCAGAAAATTCAACTTGTACAAAGTTCATTACAAATCATTGTCCAAAGAGGCGTGCTGTTGGTAATACCAATGCCATTCCATTGGAAATGCACCAGAAATGATCAACACTGATGGACAGACGGATGGGAATGCTACCAATCCATTGCTGTCTTGCTATTCCACATGCCGAATACATAGAAACTCACTTTACAGTAATGTATCATTCACACAACTCATATAAACCAATGCTAGTCAGTTATATTACGTCAAAGGAGGACTTAGATAGCGCAAGATGTGACCTCAGGTATGTGTCTTTGGGAGATGCGTAAAGCTCGGATCTCTTGTGTTGAGTAGACACACAATGGGACACACTGACTACACAAATATGAGTAGCGCAACTATTTTTTTTGCAGGGGACTTTGACAAGGATGTGCACACCTGAATATGTTTTACGATCATTCAGACCATTCAGAGTGTATGTTAACAAAAAGTAAGCACGACTGTAGGGTGCTACATCATTTTGGAGCTTCATCATGCACACACTTTGAAGAGGGACTGAGGGAAGGGGATGAAGTCTTGTCAACCGACCCTACCATGGTGTCAACGTTCAAATTGTCCACTGGTTACTGTACACTCATTTGCACTGTTTTCCTTCCTCCATCATTATGCTACACTCCATGCGCACACTCCATTATCCCCATCTACCCCAATACAATCATAAAATTAACATCACCTGCCTAACATTGTGTGCCCCCCTCATGGTGGCTCCACTTTGGGGTCCGACCAGAGAGGCTAACCTCCACTCCCCACAGTGAGCCTTGGGTGCCATCGTTGTCCGTCCTTGACTTTAGGTACTAACTACTGCAGATCTGGACCAATCCCCAAGACCTGCTGTTTTTGGAGATGCTCTAGCCATCACAATAAGCCCCTCCTGCTTCCAGCACATCAACTTCAAGAACTGCCAAATATAGCTGCCATTGTAATGAAATAACTAGATTCACGTTACCTGTTGGTGGTGTTAATGCTATTGCCAATTGGCATGTAGTGTCATCCTAAAGTCATCAATCGTTGTGCCACCACCTCTTCCAGGAGTCCACCCGTCTCATTTCCATGTATGTACTGGGTTTAATCAGCGCAGGCCAACAGTCATACCTCTCATTCGCCTGTGGTCAGGCTGCCGGTGCCAAAGTCCATCAACACAACAATGAGGTGGAGATGGCCAGTGGAACAGCGCGTCCGGCGACAGACGAGGCCATGCTGTGAGGAATTTATCACCGTGGCACTGTCGGTTCTGCTCCCTGCCAAGCTGCCATGCCTTTGGCTGCAGCCCCACTTGGCACAGGCCGTCCGGCTTTTCGTTCGTCAGCCTCGCATGAGCGATCGGGCCAACAGGAAAGCGTAACCTGCAGTTAGTGTCCCACTAAAGAAGATTTCAGCTACAAGACTGATTGGGAATGATCTCCTGGGGGCTACTCCAGCGGGTAGCAGCTATGGGACGGAAACAAAAGGGTAAATGGGCCTATTTCATAATAAAGCCTTAGAAGTCATTGTGCGTCCAAACAGGCCTTTCAATACAGTTATTGCATTTATATACAAGTTTGCAATTCATCTTTTCCATGTTTATACTTCTATGGGGGACTGCACTGAGCATTTTCGGTTCCCCGCTGACTACGAGCACAAGGAAGGGTTCACCCAATAACACCAAGAACATTATTTCCATATAGAGGTGACCACTGCAGTACACTAGCGACTCGCCAACTCACATGGGGAACGAGGGGTAGCCCATCTGCTCTGAGCCCACAGACGAGCTGCTGTAGCACGAGTTTCAGAAAAAGTTGGCTGACTATGATAGAAAGGTGTCAGAACACACAGTGGACCACAGCTTGCTGTTTATGGGACTGTGTAGATTCATCCTGACCCCTGACCTGTGTCTGCTGCCAAATGCATTCACAATGGGCATGTGAGTATCAGAGCTGGGCCATGAAGCAATGGAAGATGATGGCCTGGTCTGGAAAATCACATTTCTTTTATATCGTGTGGATGGCCTGGTATGTTTGTGTCACTCACCCTGAGAAGAGATGGCACCTGTTTGCCCCATTGGAAGCAGGCAATGTGGCAGAGGTAGCGTGATGCTCTGGGTAATGATCTGCTTAAAAACCTTGGGCGTTCATTTGGATGTTGCTTTGCACCTAAACACACACACTCTGATCTGGTTGCAGCTCAAATGTAAAGTGCAGTTAGTTGTGCGTGTACTGAAATGGTGAATAAATGTAACAAAAGACATAAAGTTGGTTTGTTAAAGCTTCTCACTTGGGGATCTTTTCACGGTCCATTACGCCTCAGCTGTGTAAGTTTATTTTATTTATTTACTTTTGAGTTCCACACTCCTGTGTGACTCCAGAGCTGCATGGCTGTTGTTTAAACAGCAGCATGTTCTCAACATTCAGTAGCGATTGAACAGCTAACACTTTTATATCACTAATTTGTGGGAAACCCTTTTAAATGGCTGAAATGTTTATTACTCCAACTTTGGTTCACTTGCTAGTGTTGCTTTGTTGAGTGTCATTTGTGCTCAAGAGTTGAATGACAGAATGACATTTTGCAGAGTTGCAGGAGAGACAACATGTACTGTAGCAGTTTCTATTTCATCTATTACCCTCCTGAGTGCATCTGTATGTGGCTGTGTGTTTAATGAACCAAGTGTCAATTGTAAAGCAGTAAAATAAAAACCTCTGAATGTAAATTATGTATCGACTGTAAGGTTGAATCTCTGCTAACTTTAATTGTTGTGGCCATTAAAACATTCACTGTTTAACTCTCCAGATCACACACACGTGGGGGTGGAACTATGCTAGTGTATGTCTTTGGCCCACACATACATACATATCATGATAGCATCATTATTATAAATTCTTCTTGCAAAAATTAATGGACCTGGATGGCTGTGGTAGTACCTGGGGTTGAACTCGCAACCTCCCAATGGCAGGGCCACTGCTTTACTACAAAAAGACCTTTCACCACTTCTTCTGGAAAAATATGAGAAAATGAAGGTGGTGCTTTAGAGAAGGTGATTCTGAATCCAGAAATGTTCCAGTTTCTCACACACTCACACTCACCCCATACCAGGCCTTTATTCCTATCTCTCTTTTTTTCAGTAGCTGCTTCTTTGCTTCGGGGAAAAGTTACCTTTTATTCCCTCTTCATGCGTCATTCCAGTGACCCCTGGGTGATCTATCTGGAGAAGTAAATGTATTTAAGGCCTCTCCGCTTTCACCTGCTCACTGTAAAGCACTCGCCTCCTTTCATCCTCACTTTACACACCACCAACCACTCAAACTGGCACGAGAGCGCAGAGCCAATCAGGTCAATGGCATTGTGACAAGAAATTGGCGATTTGGGTTTGGGGGGTGTAGAAAGGAGTGTTTGATTTGTACAGAGGTGGACAAAGTAGCTTCATTACTTAAGTGAGAGTACAAATACCACTAGTCAAATGTTACTCCAATACAAGTGAATATCATACAGTCAAATTTTACTTAAATGAAAGTACTGAAGTACTTGCTTCCAAAATACTTAAGTATTAAATGTTCAAAAGTAAAAGATTTATTGCAGGAGTGCCAACACTTTTTTAGCTTGCAAGCTGCTTTTAAAATATATATAAAAATAATAATAATTAAACATTTAATTAAATTATAATATAA
>JBBIGC010041840.1:0-11749 GCA_037576955.1 Lepidarchus adonis
TCTCTCTCTCACCTGTGTGCCCAGTGAACCCTGTTATATCAACCGTGATGTCAGGTCCTGCCCTAAAGAATTTTCTCTGGAAAGAAAAACCCCTTTTCCAACATTCTCTTTTATTTTTTTTTCAGTGTTTTTTTTATTTTTTATTCAGTGCTAGTAGTTGTCAAGCATGATGCAATGCAGGGACTATTCCACTGGTAAATAATCGAAATAACTGGATTAAAATGTTGATGTTAATTTAAATATTTCATTGAGGTTGACAGTGTTTGCATTTTTCAATGTTTTTTTTTTCTTTTTTTGTGACTAGCTTATACGCCAGTGCCGCCATCCTCCATTGTTCCCTTTCCCACCTGGAAAACAAAGATTCATACATCTCTGGAGTAACGGACCTCCATTAAGATGATAGTGGACATAAGGAAGAAGAGGAATCTTCAGCCACTGTTAATCCAGATGCTTGAAGTAAAGAAGGTGACCAGCTTCACCTTAGTGTAAACATGAGTGAGGACCACACCTGGACACTGAACACCACCCAGGTTAGAAAAGCTCAACACCGACTGTACTTCCTGAGGAAGTTTACTCCGCAATGTCTACAGCTGTGTTGTTGAGAGCACCTAGACCAACTGTATGGTACAGCAGTACAACGGATACAGTCTGGAAATGCCTACAGAGAGTGGAGAAGATAACCAGGACTCCACTGCCATTTCTGCACAACATCTACCACCATAGTCCATCATCTTGGACTGTTCACACGTCTAGCCTCAGGCAGGAGATAAAATGTGTGAAATGTAGAACCACTCACAAAAACCTGAAGCCACCAGACTTCTAAATAGCTATAGTTAATCATATACATGAATCTCAATAACTCATACAGATGTAATTAACTGTACTGCTATGTTTGCACATCTGACTTTTGCATTTGGATTTTTACACATAAGACCAACAAGGATTGCGCAATAAGTATGTACTGTGTCCTATTATCTCGTACGACGTCCTATTTTTACTTTTTAATGTTCTTGATACTTGGCATTCTGTTGACAGCAATGGAAGAATTTCATTTTACTGGGAAACATTTTTTTTACTGTACATATGACAATAAACACAGCCCTGTTCCATTAGTAATAAAAAACTTTAAATGCTTCATAACATAAGGTTATTCAGATTATTGACACTGTGGGCCAAATGTACCAAACATTTTAGACCTGAATCAGTGTGTTATGTACTAAACTGGTTCAAAGGTAATGTTTTATGGGCCCTGTGTTTTTTGAATGATACCTTTGTCTAGAGATATTACAGTTTGTTAGATTTTATTCTTTATTTATTTAAGTACTCATCAAACCTCTGTCTTTTCATTTCAGTATTTCCCCAATGATAGCCTGCCCCACATTATAGGCCACCCCATTCTATAAGCTGCAGTGTTACTGAATTTACTGATCTGAAGTAGAAGAATCTAATTTCACCCCTGGAGCTTTTGCAGCTCAATACCAGTGACATTATACTTTGAGCATAAACAATTAAATTAATAAAATTGGGAACTTACCAATGCCGCATCATGCCACAACGCAAGAGCTACGCTGCAGAATTTATGCTCCACGTAACATCTACAATATCCGAGATAAACGCGTGTCCGACATTAGCAGCAGCTAAGCAGTACAGGTCGCAATTGACATTTACAGGTCTGATTTGAAGAAAGCTAAGCCTAATTTTAGCATTTCAGTGATGCTAATTTTATACTGAAGAATTTACATGTAAACGGATGATTGACAGCACTGTACAGAACTCACCCATCAAATGCGCAGAGGTGCGTCATAGCAATAATGTGACAGAGCAGTGCAGAGCCGTTTTCCAGCATCAAACAAGAAGAGCTGATGGTGTTTGGTTTGAAAGATGACTTCATGTGACGGGAAGGAGCGCACCTTCAACCTAGTTTGAAAGAAATATGTGATAGTGGTTGAAATATGAAGTATGACTAAATTGGGATAAAATTGGGTTAAAATACTATAATACTAATACTATTAGTACTAATACTGCAAAATGATCCTCCAGTAACTATTGCCTATAGGAACTGCAGCAAACAACTTGGCACACTAGTGTTTGCTCATATGTTCCCTCACCACTCAATAACAATAGTTATATTCCATGTATTCCAAGTGTGCAAGGATTTTAGTCTCAGACCTTTAAAAAGACATTTGCCAGTGCCCCATCTTAAAATTTGTCTTTTTAATGTTCAATCTCTGGGCAATAAAGCCAGTCTCATTCTCATATGCTTCTGGTAGCGCCGGGGGGAAAGGATGCGGAGCTAGAGTTTGTTTTGGTGTACGGAAAGCGCAGTGGGTCATTTCAGATCGGCATTTACAAGAGAACGCGTTTGCCACAGAACAACTACTATTTATTTCTATTTTTATCTTTCGATTCTGGCGTTTAAGGGAAACAGGCGACTAAAAGAAACAGGCTATTATTAGAAGATATACGGTAAATAAGTAAATCTATATAGATGATCTGCAAACCATGCGGAACTATCTCAACCCTGGGCCTCAGCTAGAATCTGCTTTTACTTATAAATGTACCATTTGCTGGAACTCACTGGAATGCTTGGATGAAATCACTGCATTCCCCTCCTCTCTTTTAGCTGTGGCCTATCAGTTTGCAACAGTACTGTCAAATCCATCAGTCCATCCTTGCAAGCCTGCTGCTAAATGAATTGTACAGCCATGGGGACCGGGCCCCCTGTGAGCATTTTATTTGGCAATAGAAATGGTGAATCATGCTCCCAGTCTCTTTCATGCTGTGGCACGGACGACTTAAGATGCTCTCTTGCATACTTAATGGCTTCTATTACGAACACCTATTTTTATCAGTTTGTGTTAATAATTTAGCACTTGCTCCCACCGTGCTCTGTCATGTGTACACAAGCCCTTTTAGCCACAGACATATGCTTATAGTAGTACAATGAAGCGGCGTACATAAAGTGCTAATTATGTGGACAAATATCTCACCTGTTGAGTATCAGCATGGACAAAATGTTCTTCAAATTCCATTAAGACATGGTTACAGACTCCCCATCGCCTTATCCTAAGTGGATAGCACATCTGAAAATACTAAAACAGACACTAAAGAATGATAGATGACGGGATTCGGAAATTATAACTAGCTGTCATTTATCCGCAGCTACTGTAGCATTTTTAGGTAAAGTAATTCACTAAGTAATGTGCGAAATGGGTGTGGGGTGGGGATAAGTTCTCCTTCCCTTCAACACAAAGATCTTGGATCTCCAGTTCCAAAGTACGCTAGTCTGTCATATCAGTAGTGTTTTACATGGGAAAATACAGTGTAATATACTATATGGTTAATACCTGGATGCTGTGCTACTGCTGAAAAACTGGAACATACTGCATATTGCATTCCAAAGAAAAGTTCAAGAAAAGTGGTGGGAATTAATTATTGAAAATATATGGCCTTAATCAATTACTCATCTATGGAAATACCTTTAACTAGGTTGACTATAGCAGGTGTTAGATAAGTGGTGAACAAGTCTTGATGGCATAGTATATCCTCAACTTATGACAGGGTTCTGTTCCTCAGTGTGCATCATAAGTCAAAACCTTACATAAAAGTCTACGCATGTAATTTCCTAGTTCTATTCCTCTGTTAGTCTTCCAGAGGGAGACACTCACCCACCTGAGACTCTGTTTATTATCTGTTTTATTATATTTACTTTCACTTTCACTTTTACACCATGAAAAAAAAAAAACGGTTTGTGGCAATGTTGTAACCATTAGTCAAATACATCGTAAGTCAAGAACGCTCGGTATTGGCACATTTTATATCGAATGTTTAGCTTTTTTTTAATATGTTAAAGTGAATGAATCAAAATGGCACAAATTAGCTGGAAATGGCATATTTTGTGTTTTCTCTTGCCATAGAGGATTTGTTAACTTACTTTCACTTCAAAATCAACAGAACACATAATTTGGTTGGCAGTGTTCAAACCTTTTCATACAACTGAATTTTATTATAATGTTATATATATTATTATTATAAAGCTTTAGAAAATCCCTGCACGTCTATGTGTGTAATTCCTGTGTAGGTCCACCAGAGGGAGACACTCACCTACCTGAGGCTCTGTTTAGCCCCTTTCTGAGCGTTTTATTATATTTCCTTTCACTTTCACTTTCACACCATTTGCATAGTAACCACAAAACATCATAAATCGAGTGCATCAAAAGTCGAGGACCCCTGTAATATACTAGTCATGACAAACATGGTGTTATTTTTTTCATTTAAACATTAGCATTTTATTTGAGATAATATAATGCCACAAGACCCAGCTTCTGGTAAGTGAAGTACATTGTGTACAATGTAAGATTATAGTATATGTTGTGCAAAATTAGAAACAGGAATGGTGATAAAATTCCTTCCTATAAAACAACTAGCCAGAATCAACACAATATGTCTAAAGGCCATAAGGGGAGTTGAGAGTTCAGGGAGGTGCAAAAGAGCTCAGTTTGCCATATAAACAGATGGCTGAGACACTGTCCACCTAGGGTTATGTGTGGGTGTGCATGTGCAGGCTTGCCGCACGCTTGTGTTGTGTTTTGTAGTGCTCAGCACGGGCCTGGCTCGCTGCTTTGGTACCTGATGAGAAAGGAGGAAGTGCCAACTTGTCAGGGCTTTAATGAACTGAGTAAAAGAACAGAATGAACCCAGGACTCTCCACTCCTCTCCCTCAGCCCTGCTTCACCCAAAAGGCAGTCAGCCCTGACCGCACACCACTGCGGTGCCATTACCCAGAACCATTTTACTGGTTGGACAAATCAGTTTCGCATCTGGACAGCGGCCTTTGATCCCATCTCACAGAACAGGACTTGAAAAAAATGTCTTTGAAATAATAATATAGAAGAACCACTATAACACCTAAAGAACATTTCAATGGACGGTGAATGAGTTTGTGACCGAGAATGCATGGAAACATTTTAACTTTAAAAGATAATACTGTAACAAAACTGTACAATTGATTTAGTCATTATGAACATCACAATGCTACCAAGCTGAGAGAGTGAAGAGTGAACCTTTATTTTTAGCACTACCGAAACGCACACAATTCTCCTGAAACACACTACACCAACTCTCTTTTAGGGTATTCGATGTCAAAAGTATCTATTCTGACTTACAGTTTTAATATGTATTGATGTTTGTGTCGAGTTCTTCAATGAGAGATCACCAAATTAATTTTACGCTTTTATTAGACAGAGATGAAAAATTACAGTCACAAGTTAAAAGTTTTGTGGAAAGGCAAATTCTCCTGATGGGCGTTGTGATGGACATGTGATGGGCATTGTAATGGGCGTGGCCAGCCTTGACCAGTTTTAACCAGATTTAGTTAGTGCCACAGAGTCTGGATATCTCAGCACAGATCAGATGATGAGATGCGTGTGTTTTGTTGAAGTGACGTGTGTTTTGTCCTTGATGGCGGGTACATCAGGAGCTCTGTTTAAGATAACGAGGCTTTTGGAGACTGAAAAATACAGCTTACAGCGAATCAGCTTTATAACGGGTCAGAGGGCCTTACATGTTTTGGGACTTCACATTTACTAGTTCTGTGACCCTAGAAACACCAGTATCATTCTAACCAACCATTCTGTCTACTTTTAATGCAAATGAACAAAAAGTACTCAGCTAGTTAAGCTGCATTTACCAAGCACTCCTGCCTCAGTAAGAGATTTTTCTCACACAGCCACTCTCTCCTTTTTTAGCTTATAGCGGCAATATGGTTGCATCTGGTGATCACAGATGTATGGGATATTATGAAAAAAGCCAAAATACAGGCTTATGTAGTGATCCACTGGCTAAACGACAGTGTTAATTCCAGATAATACGTACAGTAGTAATACTGACCCATGCAACAGGGCGCTTCATTTCATTCAGGTCATGATTAAGATGAAGGCTTTCTCATGACAAACTGTGGCAGGTTCAGCTGAGCATGGCTGAGATTTCTGTATAATTGATGTGTGCAGAAAATGCCCTGCTGCCTCAGAGTTAAGTTGCTACAGCACGTGTTCAGAATCTAAGAAGTTACGTAAGATTCTATTACTGGGAATGTGAAGAAGCAAAAGACAAAACCGTATACCAGTAGTTCAAGCAATTATTTAAAAAATGAGAAAACACTCAGTAACATGTAATACAACCACATTTGTTCATTTTCATATTAAAAGCTTGTACATTTTAGTAAGGATATGTTAGGGCATGGTAATGTGTGCCGGGTGGGGGATCACTAAGAATTACTTTCCATTTTAATGGTCATATGTAACCTGCTGGTCTATTGATGATAGTTAATTTCATTTTCAGTTTGTTTTTGATCATCCTCTGGTCATTTATCAATGGTTCCACTGCTGTTCTGAGAATAATCCAAGCCCTGGTGGGGTGTCCTGTGGAGGTCCTGACCATTGATGAATAAAGTATAAGGGGATTACATGAGATACAGTGGAACAGATGTACTATAGTCGGTAAAGTGGAGCTGGTAAAATGGACTATGAGTGTAGTTACAAGGTACGGATCCCTAATGAAGCGATTCATCAGTGTATAACTGCTGTCAAACCTTAAACATACATTCTTAATTTTCTGTTATATTCATTAGATGGCAGAAGGGTTCCTTTTTCCAGGCTACAGTACATCTTTTGTAAGTGGTGTAGGTGTAAGAAGGAAGCTACTTCCAACTACTGGTTATAACTCTCAGGTGTCAGATAAGAAGACTGATCAAACTAGAAAGAAGTACAGAAACACTCTGTTAGCTCGCCCCCATTGGTCTGGCATTTGTCAATAATATACGGTAATACTGCACTCCCATGAGAGACACTGGTATTCGCTATATGCACGCTGCTCGTTCATGTTTCTACATGCCTTTAGCATGTTGCCGGGTGTTAATAAAGCCTCTGCAACATCATTACAGGCATGAGTTAATTGGGCATGAGTAAATAGTAGCAGTAGTAGCATTAGCAGCAAGAGCATTAGCATTATCAGCAGTAGCAGCAGCAGCTGACCTATAGAATTAGCACGACTGACTGAGTTCTAGGCTGCAACGATAACACAGACCCAAGTTTGGCGAGCTATCAATGGAGAAATTCACACACCGGACACATTGTACATTGTGGCTGGGGTAAGGGGTGAGGGGCGACGTTGGCAGCTTAACGAGGTAAATAACATGGAAGGAAACCTGTTCTGAGGCATTTCTTGCTGAGAGGCAACGTTGGTGAGATAACAGGGGCTAACTAAGGGGGTTTGACTGTAGTAGCAATATCAAGCAGTGTTAACAGTTTGGTAACTCCATGCTTTAACTCAAGTTGTAAACATCACATTAAATGGCCTTGGCATTAGTGCCATCCTACACTGGCCTAGTTGGTAAACAACATAGCCAGTAAGAAAACCTTGTAACTGATTGAAAATTAATATTGGTCCTCATCTTTTCTGGCCTGTAGGGTTTGTTTAAATTGGTTTAGTTGAAGCATGATATAATGACTATATTTGTCATTGTGAAAACACACTGTCACCCAAAGTGGATGATAACTAAATGCGAAATTTGCATTTAACCAGAGGTGGCTAGTAACTAAGTACATTTACTTGAGTACTGTACTACAGTTTTTGAGTATCTGTAC
This sequence comes from Lepidarchus adonis, assembly GCA_037576955.1. Lineage (NCBI taxonomy): Eukaryota > Metazoa > Chordata > Actinopteri > Characiformes > Lepidarchidae > Lepidarchus > Lepidarchus adonis. The sequence continues at coordinate 7,644 of JBBIGC010041840.1, forward strand.
CTTACTTGAGTAGTATTTTTTTTTAACTTCTTTTAACTTTTATTTTACTACATTTTAAAGACAAAAACCATACTTTTTACTTCACTTCTTTTCTGTTAAGGTTTTCGTTACTTTTTAATTTCAGAGAGCGAGTTGATCACAGAGCCATTCAAAATAAACTGTACCACACGTGAGACACTGAATACACTACAGTACAGGAAGTGTGGGAAAGATTGCATATCATTAAATAAAAGGGTGTTAGCCAATCATCCATGACCCACTGTGGTGTTTGGCAGTTGATTGATATATAGTACAGCCAATCGGAGACCACTTGTAACAAGCGTCATCGCTCAGTAAATCACATCAGCTACTGCGAAACTCCAGCTAACAAATCACCTAGTTATGGGCTTCCAGTTTATTTCTCCTAAAGAAAGGGTCAAAAAATGAGTGAGGAAACTGGACCAAGTATGAAACCAACCGGACTGTTCATTAAAAACTATAACTCTGACTACCCATCAAAAAGCTAAGTGAGAGAAAGGTAAGGAACTATGTCCGGACTATGCAATTCCATTCAATGTAAGAGTTTAAGACATCATCGGAGTAAGGTAATGGCAAAATATACATATATAGTTTGTAATAATTTTAATAATTCCTATTAAGTCCCAGTTTCATGTGATAGATTCTTATTGTGAGAAGAGTGAAAAGAGTTGCCCTCCTACTAATTGCTAGTCATTATTCTTCAGAGTTAATAGATACCAGTTCGGAGTCTGTCATTCAATGAATATATCAAATATGAAATCTTATTAAATTCACAGCTAATTCATGCAGAATTTAAGCACAATGTGGCTCATTACAGGCAGCGGTGATGTTGTGGTGTTGATGCTACTTGAATAAATGAACCAAATATGCAAGAACAGACACTACACAGATTTTTGTTATTGGTGTTGATCTTTTTCTCTGCTTCTTGGTTCCCAGTTTCCCAGGTAAAATGCAGGGATTTTTCTATTTTTATTGAGTTCAGTCATTAATGTTTGAGGTTAAAGTATCATTCTGAGTCATTTCAATTAGGTATGGCATGTAGCGTGGTTTATTTTATGAGCTGGTGGATATAATTTTTTGTAGTACATTCACATCCGCTAATTTAAAAGCGATTTAGCTCTTGACTGTATTTTTATCCTATTGTAGCTTTATTGTATATTTATCTTAATTGCCTTCACCTTCACTCAGGCTTCTGCTTTATGGGTGTCAGTGGATGTGAAAAGGAAAAAAATGGTGTAAATGTGAAATTATCTAATGGGCACACACACAGACACGTCCACACTTTTGTGCCTCAGCCTCACTCCTGAGACACGCTGTTCCTCTGGATTTACAGCTCTATTTATTTTAGCCTGTATGGTGTTCCAGCAGGCCGACTGACAGCCTCCAGTTCTCTTCCTGTCTAAGATGGAGTGAATAGTCCTTTGCTGCCCATTGTACTTTGATGTTTGATAGAGCCCACATAAAATAATGTCACATAAATATCATCAGAGTACTCCCCGCCTTTCCCTTCACTCCAAATTCTCCTTTAATTCCATCTTGAACATTAGGCCATCTTATTTTTGGACCACCATGCAGGACTGCTTTAGCTTAAGTTCTGCCATCTTATTTCATGCTATTACTCATGCGGCCCTTACCAGCAGTCATTTAATTTTCAGCTCAGTCTTCATGTATTTGGTCAGTTTCTTTGTTTGTTCTTTATTGGGGCCTTTTTTTTGACAAATTCCTTACACAAATTCAATAAATGTGCAGGTCTGAAAGGAAAACTAATTGGTTCTGGTTCTGCTTTAGTGAAAATTAAACCGAGGGGTCCTGCTGAGGTCAAATCCAAATGCTGGTATTCAGTAGTAGTGAAAACAAGCTGCTTAATTACTGTATTTCCCCAACAATAGGCCGCCTCATATTATTGGCCCCAGTCTAGAAGCTGCAGAAAATGATCATTTATGTTTAAAACTCTAAGATAATCCCCATGTTATTAGCTGCAGTGTTACTGAATTTACTGATCTGAAGTAGAAGAATCTAATTTCACCCCTGGAGTCTTTACAGCTCAATACCAGTGACATTGAGCATAGACAATTAAATTGATAAAAATTGACGATATCATGCTGTAACGCAATTTCTACGCTGTAGAATTTAAGATCTAGGCATCATCTGCAAAATCCGAGACAATCATGTTTCCAACCTCAGTTAATGACATTTAAGGATCTGATGTTGAAGGATTTGAAGAAAGTTAAACCTAATAATTTTAGCATTTCAGTGTTGCTAATTTTAATTTAAAAATGTACATGTAGACGAATGATTGACAGCGCTGTACTGCAGTAGCCTCACCCTCCAGTCGTTCAAACAAAAATTAAAAACTAATAATTTCCAGCCTCAATAAACTTTTGTTCCTTTTATTTGTGTTAAATTGAGCTTTTTCCAGCTTGTATTCTACACTAGGATGTAATGTAATGTAACAAAGGCTGGGTGCAGCTGCATCATCACTGATCTGATCTTTGCTTTGTGCTGCTTTTCTAACTGTTCATTGCTGCAGTAAACAGAACATTTACATTCATTTACAATCATTTGGGGATGTCGTCTTTTTATGCTGAATTATACTTTTAGTGAATGTGTTTCATGTTTTTAGATAAACCGCACCCAATACCATGTTTGCAAAATCAATGTATATGCCGCTGCCTATCGTTGGGGAAATTCGGTAATGCTTTTTGTTGAAAACATTATAGCAATAGTGTAAAAAAAGGTCTGGCACCAAAGTAAGATAAAAGTATGACAGTAATCAGCTTATATACATGACTACATATCTGCTAAAGAGAGGAGGACATGCAGTGCCTGCAGTGTGTGTTCTTTCTTGTTGTTCGGTCCTCACAGTGGCTTAGCATCTGTTGACCAATGGTTTTATATCTTATTCATAATCATTGGGAATAAAGAGAGACATGTTATTATTAATACTCTGTAATCAGAGTCAAAAACTGATCAATGAACTATTTCTTACATTACATCACTATGCTTTGCTCTATTACCATGTTACTTTTATTTGATTTTGATTTGAACTTTTTCTGAAGGAAGCGCGCTATAAACTGTGGCCTTCATCTTTGAGAAACATACTGTAGCTCAGTCGTTGGCCTTTGAGAAAAAAAAAAGACTGGTAGAAGTCAGAGGACGCCCACACATGCGATCTTAAAAAATAGTCAACAAAAAGACCTTGAAAAGCCCTTTAACCATGGCTACTTCTGAAAAAGCTTATGCAATATAACAGAGCAGACAAGATAAAGTCCATTTATTTGAAAAAGAAAATTAAACTTTTTTCTTTCTGCCTTTGCTCTTTCAATTTCATAGCAATAGTGATAATGAGAAAGAAAAATATTGCTCTAATGATAATGGTCAGAGCTTTCATTATGAGTTTTTTTAATTATCACATATTATAACTCCCTTAATGAAACCGTATTTTTTAAAAATCTGTAGTTTCAATAACGCATAGGCTTTTCTTATTGTAAGTTTCTTCAGAATCATATGAGAAATGTAATGACTCCTTACATAAAGGCTTCCCACACAGAATGTGCTGATGAACTGAGCAGAATGGAAATGTTCCTGACAGCAGGCACAGCAGTATGTAAAGAACGTGGGTCATTCAGACGAATATTCACTGTTACCATGAAAAGTGCCGCGCTAATAAAGGTGTGCATGGCAGCAAGATATGGCACCTTGCAATTTAGCATCCTTTCATCCTTTTTTGACCATTCTTTTGAACAAATGCCATTAAACAAATATGTCTTTTTTTCCCAGTCCATTAGAACCTTTTAAAAAGTCAGTTCAGTTCCATGTGGAAAAAAAAAGCCTTGAACTTATTCCATGTTATATGTAACACATAATAAACCTCTCTCTATCTCTTTCTCTCTCTCTTTTAGATGTGGTTCATTATCTTCTCAGATGTTAGTTTTGTGTTATTATTCATATTCTCTGACAAATGGCCAAAAAAATCATAAATTCTGTCAGGGTATGTAAACTTATGAGTACAACTGTAGATAGATAGATAGATAGATAGATAGATAGATAGATAGATAGATAGATAGATAGATAGATAGATAGATAGA
>JBBIGC010041851.1:0-11749 GCA_037576955.1 Lepidarchus adonis
TGTGTGTGTGTGTGTGTGTGTGTGTGTGTGTGTGTGTGTGTGTGTGTGTGTGTGTGTGTGTGTGTGTGTGAGAGTTTATACTTGTTAACTCCATTAGCCTTGTATTTCCAATGTACATCTAGAGTGTTGGCCACCAAACATGGCTGATGAGCTACATTTGGGATAAAGGAAAAGCATATGTCTCTTATGTCTCTTAAGATATCATGTATATCTCAAAAAGGACGATTGTACAACAGAAGGAAAAAACATCCTAATATTCAGTGTAAATTCAATTGTTTTTTATTTGTATTGATCCTTGTGACAGTATTATGACATTATTATGTTACAAATTGAAAAGCCATCAAATGAAAATGCAAGGTTTGTACCAAAAGCAATGATATACTGCTTTATGTCTTTCTGTCTAACACAAAATACAAGAACCTTTATAATCTAAAATTTCACAGACCTATTTCTTCTCTGCTTCTGGTTTGTCTGGGCAGCCCAGCCAATATTTTCCAATAGCTCTTGGGTATGGAGGAAAGGTGCGATCAACTTGCTTGGTCCGCAGATCTACCCTGTAGTACTGATCTGTAAGCACAGAAAATAGACATAGTGTGACATTATAGGTAATATGTTCAATGACAAGAAAAGAGCTTGAAACTGAAGGAAATGTAACATTCTGGATCAGTACCCCCTTTAAAGAAGTAAACACTCTGAAATGGCTGGCTCCTATGAAGTATATCAAAGGCCACGTCCTCTGAAGGGTTGTATATGTCGTCATAATCACGGTCATACTGCCGCCGGTAACCGTTTCTTCTCCTGTCCTGCTCTCTCCAGTAATCCTGCCCAAACCTCTGGGCAAACACCTTCCCAGTGGTAATACCCCTCTCTGCCATAGAATCCCAGGAAGGAGATCGGTTCTGCCTGCGTCTGGTGCTCGACTGCTGGCCATTTTGCTGGCCCCACTGCTGACCCCACTGTTGGCTCCCCTGTTGGCTCCCCTGTTGACCCCATTGCTGGCCCCACTGTTGGTCATCATCCTGACGCCTCCTACTGGGCTGTTGAAAATCCCTAGGGGAGACATATAGTCTTCCAGCTAGCACAGCATCCACAGGGGATTTGATACCAATCCAGTCCTTATCGATGAAGTGATGGCCGCTGTGGTGGCTTGGAGCTGGAAAAAAAGCAAGTATAATTAATAGGGATTGTTACTAAAGCTTTATCTGCTGATCTGATCTCATTTTATTAATGGTAGATTAGATTAGACAGTTTAGACTAGATTAGACATATTATACTACCTAATATATGTTATTAATACTGAACTAATGTACAGAGTACTGTTGCTTCTGTTTTTTTGTTTTATAGGTTTTTGTTTTGTTTTATAGTTTTTTATAGTTTTCTTTTTTTACCATATAAAGGATATAAATCATAAGAATTAGAACATAGTGATGCAGTTGTGCAGCCTTACATCCACTGAAGAGTTGGCTGAAGTGCTCTGCCCAGCGGTCATAGTAGAGGTCTGTGTATCGGCGGAAGAGGACGGACGGGAAACCCTTAAACAGCTGAAAGCACTCCTCATGGGATGGCTGGTGCTTAAATTCATACTGATAATAGCGGTCACCTTGGGAGTAATGATTTTTACGGTCATAATCACAACACTGGAAAGTAGATACTTGGTAAAAGAGCAAAGTGGAAGTACATATTATTATCAAAAACTATTTTTATAATAAGGTATAAGGCCTAACCTTTAAAAAAGTAAACCTTCTCTTTGCCATGGTGGCTGTGAGCAGGAATGGCAAAGGCAGCATCTAAGTAATCTGGTATTTTTTCAAACCCCACAGATATATCTCTTGGGAAATCTTCATCCAGAATTCCATTGTCAAATCTCCAGTACCGATTACCCTACGAAGCAAAACAAATAATGTAGGGGAGGATTTTTTTTTTGACCCCTCTCTGATTTTGTAAGTTTGCCCACTGACAAAGAAATGAGCCTATAATTTTAACAGAGAGAGAAAATCCAGAAAATGTCACTATATAAAATATATAAACTAATTTGTATTTCTTTGAGTGAAATAAGTATTTGATCCCCTACCAACCGCTAAGAGTTCTGGCTCCCACAGACCAGTTAGATTCTCCTTATTTCAACTCGTCACCCACATTAAAGACACCTGTTTGAACTAGTCACCTGAATAAAAGACACTTGTCCACAGACTCAAACAATCAGACTCCGACCTCTCCACCATGGGCAAGACCAAAGAGCTGTCTAAGGATGTCAAAGACAAGATTGTATCCTTACACAAGACTGGAATGGGACACAAAACCATAAGCTAGAAGCTGGGTGAGAGGGAGACAACTGTTGGTGCAATTCTTCAAAAATGGAAGAAACACAAAATGAACATCTATCAAACTTTGTCTGGAGCGCCACGGAAGATCTCACCTTGGGGGTATATATGATCATGAGAAAGGTGAGAGATCAGCCTAGAACTACACAGGAGGAACTTGTCAATGATCTCAAGGCAGCTGCCACTACAGTCACCAAGAAAACCATTGGTAACACACTACACCATAATGGATTAAAACACTGCACAGACAAGAGAATAGACAAGGCCAAGTACCGTAAAATCTTGAGTGCTGGCAGGATAGTGAGAGAGGTGATAAAGGATCACCTCCAAGGCCATCCTGGTGAATCTGGGCTCTGTTGGTGGCAAGATCTCAAGGCAAACTGTCCAACTGACACTATACAATGTTGGGTTCCACAGACACAAACCTATTTTTCTAACCAGCTCACAGCATATCAATGACTTTCACATATCTTTTGCACATTTCAAACTCTTTATCCTTTTTACTGCTTTACTGTTTCTCTTATTCTAATGATAACTTGTTCCAGAAAGACACTCAGTGCTGAGATAAATGGCTTTTTTGTAAGTAGACTTTTGAACAATAATGTATCATATCATGTTGACGCACTAACTTTATTCTTTTGATATTTAAATTGAAGTGTTTCCTGAGGTGCCAATTCTAAATTTCAAGATTAAATCCACACCTTGAAGATGTATGTCTTTCCTTGGCAGTTTATGCGTGTGAATGCTGCATCGATGGGCCCTTTAATTCCCCAAATGTCTTCAATAAGCTTTGGGTAACCTGGCAACACTGACTTCTCATCCAGCTCAAAGAAATATTTCCCTGTTGGCACAAAAAAACACCTGGCATTCAACCATATCAAAATCAATCACATACACTAGATTTAAAAATCAAATGCAACTTGTTTTATAGTTCTCTCTTCAATCTCTTTTAAAATATTTTTTAAACAGTTCTTGTCATGAGTCTGTGTAGGAAATTGTGTCATTTTGGGGGATTCTTTACATTTAAATGTCCATTCACAAAGAATATTCATAAAGATTGTCATTTAAACAATCAGTGGTTCTAAAAGTAGGGCCTGTGATGTATAGCTAAGGGGCCCTGATTGATTTTTAATCAATCAGGTGATAATCACTCCCACTTGAGCCAGCATTGTACATACTTTGACTATGTTCATCATTGGTGGGCTTGCCCAAAAAATATACAGCTAATACTTCAGAATACACAATTATAAAATTAGGGATGTGTTTGTGATTTTATGTAAAGAGCTGCTGATGTGCACCACTCACCTCTGAAGGCATAAACTGAGCCATTTTTGAGCTGCATGAAGGAATCAAATGGCCTTCCATTGCACACTTCAGCGTCAGGGTCAGGGGTTGGGAGGACTGTAGGTAACAGAATGATTGTCTGAGTAGGAGAAGGAAGTAGGGGTGTTAGACTCCCATTCTCAGTGCTTAGTGTAGGTGCCACCACTGTGCTGTTCTCCTCATCCTCAGGGAAAGCTGGGAAGGTGTCTCCTCGACCTGCGCATGTACAGGAATGATATTTCCTAAAGCACTCACTCCAAACAGTCATCAACAGTTGCATTATCCTCACAAGAGGAGCATTTATCATCTCTTACTTGTAATTCGACAGACAGACTCATAATCGCTGCAGCAGCTCTGGTAGTATGTGCACATAAAGTCACACTGGCATCGTTTTTTTGCATCAAACCCATTCTCACACCGTTCAATGCAAGACTCTAACAAACAGAGGACAGAGAAACATCAATAACATCACACAAATGATCCCACAATAAACTTCTGGCTTAGAATATAGTCATTATTCAAGACTTATATTATGTAATGTTCATAAATATACTACACTGAATGTATATAGCATGTTTTAATCCATAAAAAATGATTTGGATTTAAAAGAATAAAAACGAGTAAAGTGAAATGTTATTGTGAACACACCACAGCAAAATCCATCCTCTGCATTTAACCCAGCAGCAGCAGGCAGCTATCAAGAGCACCTGAGGAGCAGTGAAGGGAGGAGGATACCTTGCTCAAGGGTCAGTGGTGCCCAGGCTGGGATTTGAACCTGCAACATTCAGTTCTCAGGGGCAAAGTTCTAACCACTAGGCCTCCACTACCACTGCCCCGTCTCCTGTCTAGTGAAAAGTCATGTGTGGGAAAGAGATTACTTCTAGTAGATCTGAGAGAGCGAGCAGGGGGGTAAGGCATGAGGAGATAATAGAGGTTGAGAAGAGTGAGATTATGGAGAGGATAGAAGCAATATTTTAAATTGGATATGAAACTGAACAGGTGACCAGGGTAGTTGGAAATGAGTGGGGGTGATGTGAGCAGAACGTTTTGTATGAAGGACTTGAGTATGCTAGAGTTCTGTAGACACTTAATCTCAATAAAAAACACTTATTTTAAAAGGTTTTATGTAGTTATATAGTTATGAAAGCAAGAAACTGGAAAGAGTCCATTAACAGGTCACATCCCACCGAGCAAATTTGGAACAAGCATATAAAACTTTCAGGTCACTGCGGTGCTTAAATAAAGACAAATTACTGAACTCATTTACCACAAAAACCAAGCCTGAAAACACAGCTGTATGTCTGAACAAATAAGAGATGGTGTGAAGATTCTTACCGTCTGCTACACCATTTGTGGCTAGAAGTGCTAGCAGCAATAGCAGCTCCGGCCTCATGTCTGTCAGAGACTGTTAATAAGAGCACAGAGGAAACAGTGAACTCTCACCTGTCGCTCACCCTGTCTTGTTTACGTGAACTTATCTGCAACCTTTTTTCTCTCGTTCAATAGAAGTAATCATTAAACCGAGATAGTCAGAACAAAGAATTTGCCTACAGAAACGTATTTTGAAATGATAAAAGGTGTAAAATTGCTTTTATTAATACACTTTTTTGTCTGTGCCATGTATTGGAGTAGTACTATGAAGTTTCCAGGCCAAATCAGAATGATACTCTTCTATTAAATGATGAGCACATTTGGCCTTAATATTTCTTTATTAGAGTTTATAACAGTTTAGTCTATGTGTGGGAACATTCAGGACACTTTCAGAAAAATATTAATATAATTATCTACCAATAACAAATTTTTTGCACGGCTCCATAAAGCTTGCAGTAAAGTCAAAGACAGAATTAAGCAGAGTATTATGCAAATCATCCACTGAAGGGAGTCCTCTGCTTTAGCACAGACCATAAATCATTACAAATATGACTTATTTAATTTGACTATAAGCCACTGAAAGGCTTATGTTTGGGGGGGACAACTTTTTCCTGTTTTACAGTTATTTTAATTTAAAATAACAGCAAAGATCACTAAGTAGGCTGTATCTGAAACATGCCTTGCTTCTCTTATCATACATTTGCTAAGGCTGCACAAAAAAACTGAACATAAAATTTTCTAATAAACAGAATATGTCTTGGATGCGGAATCATAAGGGAATGAATCTGTATCTGCACAGCTACACAGACCATTAAGGTGCAATTTGGAGTTAATAATCATAGATTGTATTTGATTTTGATTTATTTTAAGAGTGAGAGAATATCAAAAAGTATAAATATATAAATTGATGTAAGGTCCCGGAATCAGAATCCAGACCTACAAGAGGTACCTCCAGATCCAGCGCTCCAGTCCGGGACCCAAAAACTACCCAGACAAATGAATTCTAGGCATAAAAGAGGAAGTGACTCTAAGAACTTTGCGAAGTATTATTTGCTCTGGCACTTTACTGAGTGTTCTCTTGTGTTTTCACTTCTGATTCTGACCTCTGCCTGTTCGCCGTTCACGATTTTTGGATTACAACTTGTTAGCTGCAATTGAGCCCCTGTCTCATTCATCACAAGTGATAATTATTTGATCCCCTAGCAAAACAAGACTTTGTACTTGGTGGCAAACCCCTTTTTGGCAGCACAGAGTTAAGAGGTTTCTTGTAGTTGATGACCAAGTTTGTGCACATAGTATAAGGAATTTTGGTCGACTGCTCTTTGCAGATCAGCTCTAAATCATTAAGATTCCAAGGCTGTCACTTAGCAATTCAAAGCTTCAGCTCCTTCCACAGGTTTTCTATGGGACTAAGGTTCGGAGACTGGCTATGGTTTACTCTGGGACCATTATTTTAAAATGAAATGCAAAATTTATATTCATCTGAAAAGAGGAATTTGGAGCTTGAAATCGGATATAAAGCTCACTCGCGCATGCGCCCAAGTGAGCTGCCGCTTTATCCTCACATGTCCACTAGTGGGCGCCTCCCCATAACACCTCAGATGCTGCTGCTGTTTTCTGGATGAAGAATCCCCATCCCTATCCGACAGCACTTGAGGATGCTCGGGAGAAGCAGAGTTGGAAAGACCAAAATTCAGAGCCTTGACTTTAGCGGAAACCGAGAAATAAAGGAGAACTGATGCGGCCAATCTCTTAAACGATGACAAAGAGCTGTTTGTGACTGGCACGCAGGCAGTAGGTCTGTCATTGTCCGCGCGGATGTAAACACACTGCACGGAGGCACTGAGGTGATGTACCGTTGGCTGTTTCCTGCTAAATCACCACTAGGCTTCTTGTATTTTCTCTTGAATAACACGAGCTATTTGTGCATTTTATGTCAATAAAACAGACATTAACTTTGTTTCTCGATGTTCAGTCCCCTTGCCGGTGCCTCTGAGGAGTCGGTAAGAGTTATCGAGCATTTTTTAAATTAGCATAGCTAGCATCTTCAAATAAGTGGTTATCCGTGTTTTCTTCTGTGCCTTTGTTGGCTGATGCAAGCTGGAGAAAGCTGAATAACTCTCCCTGTGATTAAGTGTTGACACAGCAGCACAGAAACACTGGTTTTAACCCCGCATCCTCATCAGACTTTGGCCTTCTTTTGCAACAGACACAGTTGCCGATTTCCCACCGATGAGAAGCGCGTGATAGATGTTCTTGTCCTTCGTCGTTTGCCTCAGCAAAGTCTGTCGACTCTTCTCCATGTTTAGCTCAGACAGACTCACTGTCCCTGACTATGTCAGCCGGATTCAGTCCCGGAGGACAAGCTTCGAGCCCAAGGCAGTTTCTCCAGGCATCCATGCCGAGGTCCAGGTTGTTCTGGATGAATCACTGCCGGCTCTGAGGGCCGCGATGAAAACCCTCAGGTCGGCCAGAGATACAGGGGAGCTGGGCGAGACCCGCCGAGCCATTGCTGAAACTTTCCAGCTCGTGGAGGAGGCCTGGGTTTTGCCTGCAATTGGCCGTCAAGTAGCAGAAGAAATCTGCAACAGAATCCGGCTGGATGGAGGTCTGGAGCTGCTCCTTCAGCTGCTACAGACACCGGCTGTTGAAATCAAGTATGAGTCAGCCAAGCTGCTGGAACAGATTCTGATTTCAGAGAACAGGTAGAACAAAGATTCACCTCTTAAAGAAACACATTACTTTGAATCTAAATATATATGTCAGTGTCATTTCCAGGTGACTGAAATTGTACAGATGTTTCCTCTGATTTCAGGTGTATTAAGTGTGAAGTGACGTGAAAGTAACTATTTGTCATTGTGAACAGTGCATTTAAATGTGCAGCAGCTGGAGCAGTGTAGTGGGGATGGTTCCTCAGTGGTGCCTGGGCAGCATCCTGATCCCAGGGGCAAGTCTGACCTATCTTTGCTGTACTAACATCCTCAATTCCCCTAGGAAGACTTCTGTGAGGACTTCTTCATCCATGAGAGCAATCGCAAGGTCAGGCACTAATTCGCAATGAGATTAGGATAAAAAATGCTAAGGAATTGTATGGAGCGCCATCACTCCAGAGAGTGTACTGCTCCATAACCCAGTGCTGGGGTGTTTTATGTTTCCACACTTGCTCTGGGCATGGAAACCATGTTACAAACCCATATTTTGCTAATTGCAGAGCTTTTTTATGGAGATAGAAGAAAATTAGAGAATATGCCCCTGTGATCCGGTTCAAGTCCTGGCCTAGGCACCACTGAGGCACACTTGGTAAACAAACCATCCTGCTACACTGCTCCCTGGGCACTGTTGATATCACCCCTCTCCATATGTGGACAAGTTAAGTGCAAAGGTTACGTTTCATTGTGGTGTGATGGGCTTGGTTCACAGTGGCAAATACTTTCACTTAAAAGAGCTAAAAAGAAGATGTTTTGAGCTACTTTTAGATAAAAAGTGTATACTTTGCTCATGTGGAAATGATGTACACGTTTGAATCAAGTAATTTAAGTTCATTAATATTTTTTATGTTGTTCTGTTGTATGTGTTGCTCTGTGATGAAGATTAGCATGAAATATTATGCACTTTACCCTGCTTTGTCAGAGACTATGTGGCACGCATGGGCCTTGGGGTGATCCTGAACCTGACCCGTGAGCTGGAGGATGCCCAGCTGGCCCGCAGCATTTCAGGCATCTTGGAACACATGTTCAAACACACAGAGGAGACATCTGCCCAGCTTATCAGTAATGGAGCACTGGATGCCTTGCTGTTCTGGTGCCGTGGCACGGATCCAACCGTCCTGCGCCACTGTGCTGTGGCACTGGCCAACTGCGCTATGTACGGTGGGCATCGCTGCCAACGGCTGATGATTGAGAAGCAGGCAGCTGAGTGGCTGTTCCCGCTGGCCTTCTCTAAAGAGGATGAGCTGATCCGCTTCTACGCCTGTCTGGCTGTGGCTGTGCTGGCAGCTAACAGAGAGGTGGAGAAGGAGGTGGTGAAGTCCGGGACGCTGGAGCTGGTCGAACCCTTCATCGCCTCACTCGACCCAGACGAGTTTGCACGCAGCTTGCAGGACAGCGCAGACAGTGTGCAGGGCCGAACCGCGGCTGACCTTCAGCAGCTTCTGCCTCTGCTGGACGGCACGCGACTGGAAGGGAAATGCATTGCTGCTTTCTATCTGTGTGTGGAGACCAGCATAAAGTCCCGTCAGCGCAACACCAAGGTGAGGCTGAGTCTGAAATTGGGGATGAACAGTAAGCATTATTGTGATACAGTAAGCATGAGCATATTCAATTCCACAGAATTGGGGTTTGTGATAAGGCCAAAAAGCAAACAAACCTGGACTTTTAAATTATTTTCTTGGTACACAGTATGAGACATAATATTTCATCAAATTCTAAGCAACAAGATAAAGCCTCAAAACACCAGTCCCATATTTAAAAAAGGCTATGAAAATGTATGAGTTGGTAATTTTTTTAAAGGATTAATTATTTATGATGTGAAAAGAAATATCACAGCAAAAAGAAGAGACAAGTAAATGACTCCTTCACCAAAATAAAAGCAAATTTGAGATGTCAAAATGTATTTGCCAGACATACAGTCATGTGGAAAAATTAGAAAAAGAGACCTTACCCCCTAATAGCCAGTGTTACCTGAAATAACCACAGTGATACGCTTCTTGTAGCCATCTACCAATCTTTGACAATTCTTTTCCTGAAATCCTGTATTTGATTTACACCAAACATGTCCTCTTTTTAAAAATTCAATTTTAGACTTGTCTGACCAAAGAACAGTATTCTAGAAGTCCTAGTCTGGCCTTGATGTTTCTCTTAGAGAGCAAAGGTTCCTCCTTGCACACTTCCGATGCAAGTTAAAGTTGTGCAGTCTCTTTCTGATTATAGAGGCATGTACTTTCACATCAACAGTAGTAAGAGCCTGCTGTAGATCCTGTGATGACATTTTAGGGTTTTTGGAGACTTCTTTTAGCATCTTACAATCTGCTCTTAGACGGCCAGACCTGAAAAGGTGGCAGTTGTTATGGAAGTCCTCCACGTGTAGACTATTTTCTGGACAGTGGAATGGCTGATTGCAAATATTTTTGAGATCTTTTAAAATCCCTTACCCGACTTATAAGCTGCTACAGTCTTCTGAAGGTCTCAGACAGCTCTTTAGATATCACCATGGTGTTCACTCTCACCTCAACTGCCTGGAACACACCAAACTAAATGTCTGATGTTTAAATAGGTAACTGTAACTGTGTTCTAATCATGTGCACTTGATGTGCTAAACATCTGTGTGATTTGAACCATTTTAATTGGGAATATGGTGGAGGTTTCCTAATTTTACAGAAACGTTTGAAAAGTTTTTTCTTCAGTTTTGATTGTTTAGTTGTATTACTTGAATTGCTAATTTAACAGTATTGTTAAAATTTTAGATTAAATGTCCATATGTTCAAGAATGTTACAAAAACATGCAGGCTTTCATTCAACTTTTTCACATGACTGTCATTTTTAAATGCAATGTATAGAAAGTGTTTAAAAAACACTTTTATCAGGACAGTAAAGCAAACAAAAACAAGAGCTCTAATCCAATATGGCACAAGGTCATTCACAGCCTTTTTTCTGAAGGCCATTGATAGTTATAAATCTTGGCATGACGTCAGCACACACTTCAATAGCAAAGAGAACACCAGACTCAATAAATGTATAGGTGTACTTATCTTCCACATGGCTGTTCTGTTTTTTGTTTGTTTAAATTTTGAAAAAGACTACAAGAAACATATTTGTGTCATTTGTTGGATTATATCACATTTATTCATAGGCAGTTAAAAAAAACAACAAAAACCCTATTATCTGCATGTGATGCACTTTTTTTCACATGACAGTATTGTTATATTACCCACTGCTACAAATGATTAAATAAGGTCTCATAAAAGAACGATTTGAAAGATGTCTTTAAAAGATACTAGTTTCATGTCTTGTGTGCATAAAAATAAAATCTGCTCTAAATGAATTACTAAATACTTTTATGTCCTGCTTGCACATAATATCTTCAGATATTTCAGGAGATTGGGGCAGTAGAGAGCCTGAAAAGAATTGCTATGTACTCAAGTAATGCCACCACACACTCTCTGGCTAAGAGGGCTCTGACCATGATGAATGAAGATGTCCCACGCCGCATACTGTCCACTGTGCCCAACTGGAAAACCGGAGAGGTTCAGAGGTGGCTGCAGCAGATTGGATTCAGCAACTTCAGTGATCGGTTCCAGGTTTGTAAATTACATCTCAGGTTTGTTGATCAGTGTAGATGGGTGCAGCACACACAGCTATTATATGCATCTGCTATACCTGCTAATAATAATTGCAATACCATTCTAAAACTGGACCCTTTAAATTATTGGAACAATCCTACAGAAAACAGGCATTTTGATAATTTTTTTATCCATTTCCATCATAGATTATTATGATGCAGCAGGGATCTCATTCTAATTGATTATTTTGTGAATACTTTTACTTCTGTCAGGAACTGCAGGTGGATGGAGACCTGTTACTCAACATCACAGAAGAGGACCTAATTAATGACCTGGGCATGACCTCTGGGCTCAGCCGCAAACGGTTGGTGCTATGTAGTCTCATATATACAGGTCCTTCTCAAAAAATTAGCATATTGTGATAAAGTTCATTATTTTCTGCAATGTACTGATAAAC
>JBBIGC010041920.1:0-11744 GCA_037576955.1 Lepidarchus adonis
ATAGATAGATAGATAGATAGATAGATAGATAGATAGATAGATAGATAGATAGATAGATAGATAGATAGATAAATTGTTGTTTTTGAAAAAAATGGCAAACAAACCTTTTAAATCCCAAAAGAGTGTAAAAGTAAAAATGATATAGCTACAGATATCACCAATTACAAGTGTAGCTTATTTACTATGTTGATTTGATCTAATTTCCCTAAAGGTGGCCAATAATTTGGGAGTAGCCTGTATTATATATGTGCCTGTTGTTGTTTGTCATGTGTGTGTACGTATGCTAACTACATTACCTGATTGTGTGACTGTGCGATAATGAGCAGTGTAAGAGATTGAAGCAGTGTAAAATCTAATCTGCTGATCTGAATCTCACGAGAAATGATCTCTGCGTGGATAAGAAAAGACTCATCTAGAACAGAGTGGACAGGATTATCATCTAGAAGCAACTCTTAAGTTCTACATTAGATTCACAGAGATTTTATTTCAATACTGTGTAAATGGATTTTAGGTTTCTGTTACCATCACCTTAATCAAGTGTGAAAGGCTCGTTCTCTCCAACAGTCAAGGTTCTAAACCTAACGTTTATTCAAACGCAAATCACATTAAAGCTGGTGGAGACACTGTTGGGGTATCTGTTAGAAGTTTAAAATATGCAATTCTCCACTTGTTTCAAGTAGTTATGTGTTTTATTGTTTGTTTTTTTTATCAGATGCAAGAATGGTGACTGTAGTTATAAATGCATATTTCTTTGGCTGGAAGATTAGCTTGGCCATAACTCTCCATAAACAAGGAGTCAAGTACTGGTGTCAAGTAGTAAAAATGAAGCACTTTTTATTAGAATCCTGAAGATCTATTGCACACTCTCTGCCTATCAAAGGAAAGTGGTGTGTTGAGGGTGTTGCACATCCGGGCGTAAATCCCAGCTCCCGGGCTCAGCAGGGTTGTTGGAAACTCAAAACACACCCCATCTCCTCGGAGTGAAGTGAAGGGGTGGAGAGAGTGTGCTAAGTAAACTTGAAGACCCAGCGTGCCAGCAAGCAATGAGTGCACCCTTCAACCCCTTCTCTGTTTGGGCACCGCAGCTGATCGCCGGCCGCTCTCTCACTGGCTATGAAAACAAGCTTGAGTGATTTTTTTTCTCACGGATTGTGTTTCTCTGCCTCCTGCCACCCGGACCCACGCGCCCTCACCCTTCCTTCTCCTCCCTCGCGCCACATGCTCCCTTAGCTTAAGATGATTTGTGCACAAGTCCTCTGACCCTTAAAGCAGCTTCAAAAAAGAAGTCAAGAAAAAGATTTGGCAGAAGTGCAAAGACAGGGGGTGGTGGTTGGATGCTGAGCTGTGGAGATTGTGGGGTGTGTGTGTGCGCATGTGTGTGTATGAGCTGTTTTGATTACAGGCGTTGACAGGCGGGAGTATGCCATTAGAATGTGTGGCATGTTCTAGAAGCACCACAGCACACTCCTCCACTTCGGAAGTGGCATTTAATATTTCATTACAAATTCACAGGTATTAGGCATTTTTATATCAGTCAGTCAGTCAGTCAGTCAGTCAGTCAGTCAGTCAGTCAGTCAGTCAGTCAGTCAGTCAGTCAGTCAGTCTATCTATCTATCTCTCTGTATGCCTGTATGTCTATCTAGCTATATATATAATAACAAAACCTTATTTTATATGCATGTGTAACATCACCTAGTTTGAATGTGGATGTATTTTTTTTTAAACATTAGCATGATGACATTTTTTCTCAGTCTTATGTAGCAAATCTAAATTCAAATTAATTATAGAATAAATTATTTATAATTTATTTTCTATAAAGCTTATCCAACCTCACAATGGTTGCTATGAAAATGCTCTTGGATACTCAGTTTGATATTTGAACATCTGGCTTGGATTTTTTTGGTTTGCCTATTGGAGTATAATGTTCCTATTGCTGTCATTGTGTCATTGTGTTATCATCTTTTCAATATGCAGCCTAATATCTTTTGAACATTTTTAGGACATAACCTTGATCAATAGGTAACCAACCATTTAACATCCTTTCTATTAAATGTGCTGGAGTTCCATCATTGAAGCTGGGTGTTGTTTTTAATAATGTAAGGTTATTTAAGCTGTTTTTAGGAGATTACATATGCACAGTACATTGTCTGCAGTTAGTAATAACTCATAATTCTCTGCTAAAACATTGACATGCCCTTCAACTAGAGACTTACAACTTGACTCACATGCATGAAGCAGCTTGTGAACATCTATGAAAGTAACCAATTAAAAGTCAGGTTGGAAATTCCTCTAGATAATGTCTTAATCGCATAACAAAAAACAACAGTGTGACTTTTCATAAACATACAAAATAAATATTGTTTAAAATAAACAATGGTATGTTGGCATTTTAACAAAATATAAGTGTGCTACAGTCTCTTATTAAGTTGAAGCAAGTCCTACAGAAGCTGTGGAAGAACCAATTGTAGATGAATTACGTCTCCTATTGATTAAAATTTCAACTTGTAGTTAAAACAGCAGCAAAAACCTTCAAAAACAGGAAATGTGAATTTAGCATCTGTCAAAAACCATTCCCTTGAGCTTCTTAGCTCTGTTGTCTTGTTCTTGTGTTTCTCTGAATGGCCTGTGATCAATGAACACTTTCTAGAATTCCTGTCAACCAGGACTGGGAGTTATGGTTAGAAGTTGAGTCTTGAGGACAATCAACCCCCCCCCCCCCCCTCCTTCCCACTGTCCTTAACACACCTTGTAAATTGCCTTGTACCAGTGACTAACTCAAAGTAGGAGTCTTTCTTCTAGCATCCTAGAAATAGCCATCTAGCTTCTTGGTGGCAGATTTGAAGGTTGTGCGTTAAATGTAATACATACAATCAAAAATGAATGAACATCTTTTTTTTAACACCAACTTATCCTTGGGCAAACCTGACGACCTCTAGCCACAGAGCAGTGTGTGTTCACACATAGGGCCCACACAACATGCGGATAACTGGTAGGCACTCTTGGATGTATGCCTAGCAGTCTGGACTTTCGTCAGGATTGTGGCTTTTCTTTTTTAAAGGGACTCACTTGACTCTTCATCTTTTCTTCAGTCTTTTTCCAACAAGTAAACCTGCGGTGGATCCAAGTGTTAGTGGAACCACAATTGAAGATTTAACTCCTGAGTGGTGCAACTGTCTAAGCGTTCATGCTCATCTCCTGTGGTTTTAAAGTTTGATTCCTAGCAATGCCATTGCCATTAGCGGGTGTGAATCAAAGAGAACACAAGTATGGTTCCATGCTGTTACGTCTTCCCCATCACTCAGCATTTGAACTTGATACTTAAAGTTCTCACCTAAGCATGTAGAGCTGTCCAGTGATGGATTAGCAACAATAAAAAGTGTGATTGGCTTCATGTGACATGATGTGACCTTCACCTTCCTATCATCAGTAGCGTTATGCCATTTTGAGAAGTTCTAGCTTGTAGGTTGATTATGATTAAAGTGGAAAGGAAGCAGAGCACATGAAAAAATACCTTCTCAGTGGTCTGCTGGTGATCCAATGGATATATATAAAGTGGCAACTTGTATTTTTAACTACAAAACTAATCTCTTACTAGTGAAGTCCTATAGACTCATAAAAACTATGCAAATCAATTTGTACTGTTTGACCTTCTGTTTATGATAGAGATTACCCAACATTTCAGCAACACAAAGTGAGGCAACATAAGGAAAAAAAACTCCAGCTAAACTTTGTATATTTCACATCCAAAGTTTACGCCTCCAGCTTTACAGTAAAATTCCACAAACCCAAAGCAATGCTCACAAGAGCTCCACAAAGCTACAAGGAGGTCATGCTTCCAGCAGTGGGGTCCGTTCTCCTGCACCCATGGTGCTAGATGCTCGTCACCACCCCCTGCAGGAAGAGGTCACCTGGGTCCAGTTAGTCTGTGGCCTGCAGCAGTTCTAGGCTGGCGGTCTGGAAGGCGAAGGGGGGGTGGGACATCGTACAGGCTTCCTCACGATGGCTACAGCCTGTAACCCGAGCCGAGCACTAACTTTCTGTTCCCAGCAGGAGCTTCAGTCCTGGGCTTTGACGGAGGTGGATGGAGACGCAAGGGGGAGATGTGCTCAGGCCTGCCACTGTGCATGGCGCCTATGTGCTGGTGGGGCTCTGGGGCCGATGTGAGAGAGACACATGGTTTGGGTCAGTGCCTTCTGCGATCTCCAGCAGCATTCAAAAACGTGGCACTTTCAGTTTGCCCATAGTGCAATGTGCTGATACTGGCTCTTCGCTACACTTCCTCAAGGTCTCTGCAGTTGGACTTATGGGTAAAAGCAGCTTTCAACTGATACAGGATCTTTATATATAGTGTGAAGTTCTTAAAAGTGATGTAATGATCTTATTCTTCCAATGAATAAGCACCATTGCTTGACAGTGTAACTGTCAAGATGTGTATTTCAATTTACTTTTGTTATTTTCCGTCTCCTATGTTTGTTCAGTGTCTGGTTGCTTCCTTGTTTTGTATCTCCCAAAGATATTTGCCTCTGACCCCTCTGTAGTTTTTAGCCCTTGGATCCTTGCTGTGGTCATGGCATCTCAATAAAGATCTGAACTACTGTTCCTTCCTTCTTGGTACCTTTTAACCACATATTCTGAATGTACATTTTTACACACGACTGCTGCTGTAACTTCATTAATTATTGGTGCTATTTAGTGAGCAATGGCTTCATCAATGCAAAAACAGTAACTTCACAGTAGAGGTCGGCTACTGGACACAAATCCAACAGAGCCTGAAGGGTCACATGTTCTCGTTCTTCTCTCTCTTACTCAGTAGCACATTCTCTGTCTCTTGCACATGTACTCACATTCTCTTGAGCTCTCTCTTTCTGGAAATGTTCATCTTGGTCACAAACGTTCTGGAGTATGAGGAAGTACTCAGTGATAACACAGATAATGTAAGAGATGCATTGGGTTTGTGAAAAGGCAATGGGAATCTGTAGGGTAACAATAGAAGAATAGATATTGTTTTCTGATGAGTAATTCCACAAAAAAATTGTTTGGGGCAGGTTCGTATTTTAGATGTTCCAGAGTGGCTGGTTTAGGTCTCAAAGCCACGGGTATGGGTCAAGTTTTTACAGGTGCATACCTCTACTCTAGGGTTTTACCTCAGTGTCAGTCCTTCAGTTTTTTGTCAGTGGCCTATAAACACTATAAACATCATGTTGTCTTGTGCTAATACTGTAAAGTGTATGTGTGTGTGTGTTGATTTGCGTCTCCATGCATTTGCCTGAGTGAGCGTGCTGTCAGCAAAGAAGTGTAAATGGTGACCAAGACAGGTTCAGAGAGGTTTTAGCGAAGGTGTGTGACCACATGATACTCTTCTGCCATGCCACATACCAACTGCGATGTGTGTTTTCTGGTATGATCCTGTTGCCTGTTGCACATCATCTGACTTGCAGCCACGAGATACACACTTCCAGCCACACCCACCCACCCATCTGCCCACACACACCCACACACAACCACCCACCCCCCCCCATTAGCTCGCCCCCCGTTATCTTGCCAAACCCGCCTCTCACCATGAAAGGCTGTAGGATGCATTTCCTTCCATGATATTTACTTGTTAAGCTGCTAACCTTGCCTCTCGCCCTCACCACAAAGTGCAAAGTGTCAGGTGTATGCATTCATCCATCTGGAGCTTGCCAGACTTGGGTTCGTGTTAGCCCCATAGCCTAGAACGCGGTCAGTCATGCTAATTCTATAGGTCACTACTTCTGCTGCTGCATGGGTGACAATAACGTACAATGGACCGATCCCTAATACAGTCTCGGTCTGGTTGGCGTCTGGACTAATCAACACAAGAATCCCAGCTGTTTGACTGACGGCTGGTTGGTTGGTCCTATCCATGCTCCGCCTCCTTCTAGAAACTCTAGAATCTAAAGTAAGCTCTACACTTCAAACCTCAGCCAAAGAGAAATGCTTTCATGAAAGCTATTTTATAAATGGCATGGAATTTTTACAAAACTGGGATATTTTTGTCCAGAACCCAAAAACAAACATTCTCTTGAAATGCGATGATGCACACTGTCAGGAACCTGTAGAGACCTGGCATATTTGAAGTGCGGTTGAAACAGCTTGATGTGTCACTCATGGGAAAAACCCCATGGCTAACTGAACATGCATATTTTTACGAACACTGAAGCTTCTCCCTGCAGGACATCTTTGTTTGGATCATTTCTTTTTTCAGCAAAAGTATGACTTTCTTTCTCACATGCAGACTTAGGATTTCATGCTGTTTTTAGATGGAGTGTGGCAATTCAGCTCAACAGTTTTAGTTACGCGATTTTTTGTTGAGTGTTCCCAAATATCCCCTTAGCTGAAATGTTTCTCGCTCAATTTTGCTCGCACATGAGGAGGTTTTGTGGTAATAACGTGAAGCCTAATTTGTAACATTGACATTATCATACCATAAGCATGCTATACTCTCTCTGACAGTCAATGTCCATTGATAGAACAGCAGCATTATCATTACTGCCAATTATTGCAGCAGATTGTGAAAAAGAAATAATTGCATTTAAATTGCAATAAAAATACAAGTAATATTGCAATGAGATGTTGTCCCTACCAAATCATTGAGCTCCTAAATTTTATTACATATGGGACATGTGTCTGACCCCAATAACCTGTCTTATAGCAACTTATGTGCTTATATTAATGGCAAATATCCAAATAAACAAATACAATGAATAAATAACAGCATTGTGAATGCTAGCAAATGATACGTATGACGTCACAAACCTAAATAAAACTCAGGCGTTGCTGGAGAAGCCATAGCATGAGCTTATAATAAAGAGTCTTTTACTAAAGTGTTTAGGACTGTGCTATTCTGCTGCCTTCAGAGAAATGCGACTGCCCGTAAAGTGTCTGTGGTAAGAGGCGGCACCGGCTTAACACCACTTCCGATTTCACGTCTGGCATCAGGCAGGGCTCCACTTAAAGTGTCCACTGAACTCAGGCATTTATGTGATAGATTCATAAGGCTTTTCACCATCAAAGTCTCTGTCTCTCAGAGAGAGAGGAGGGAGAGAGGCCATGTATTGGCATAACTGTCAGGTTTACAACGCAACCCAGGGTGGGAAAGCATGTCTTCAGACAGAGCAATTTGTTGGATTAAATATTTTTATCACCAAACAGGCAAATAGGAACCAGACGTCTGAAATCAAAGCCACAGCACAGTGTGGGAGGCGACTTTTATCACTAACTTTATTACTGACAGATTAAAGCACCGTTTTCTGAAATGATTATTTCTTTTCAAAGATAATTGATGATTGAACTTAATTTTACAATTAATATCAGTAGCACCTGAAGGATCCTTACATGGGGGCTCATGCCCAAACCCTTTATTACATTTAAAAAGCAGTATTGGAGTATTCATAAGCAGGGGTTTTAAGACTTTTTCATGAAAACTTTTCAACTAAAGTGACTAAAGTGAAATTTAGTCCATTTTGAATTTTTTTAATGTATAAATTAAAGCTGTGCAAGCTTTCAATATAAACTATAATTCATTTTACAGAATAAACTATAAAATACATAAATATAAAAAATAACTACAAGGCTACAAAATATTGTAAATGCAAGTTACTCGTATGGTGAAATGTCAGTTGTACAGTGTTGTGATGGTTATGTAGTAGTAGGTTTTTAAAGGTTCGATATTCTGAAAAGAATCAAAAGCAAATTTGTAAGAATGCTCAGCGTGTTTAGTGTGAACTCGATCTCAATGTGAAAATGTCCAGAACAGTGTGTGTTATTGGAATACTAGTGTGTGTTGTTGGAGGTGTGTTATGGTAGCACCCTGCACTGGCTGAGATTTACGATTCAGCAGCTCGGTTTGACTGGAAAAATTAGTCACTCAGAGCACACGCCGACAACGTGCCTCCTCTCTGAAAGCTAATATTGTGGAAGCGCTCCAGTGTGTGTGTGTGTGTGTGTGTTTTGCTTTGTGTCTCTGAGCATTTGTGTGTGTGTGAAAGAGTGAATGTGGGCTAATAATAGTAAGACACCATTTATTTCAGCAAAAAATGCAATATTTTTTTCTCTTTCTTTTTCCTTTCTTTTATCCTTTTTTTCATATTTCTTTTTTCTTTCTGTCTGTAATTCGTCTTTTTTTCTTTTGATGTTTTTAATTTCTTTCTTTCTATTTTAAAATCTTTTTCTTTTTTCCATTTTAATTTCTTTCTTTCTGTTTTAACTTTTTTCCTTCTTTCTTTCTTTTTTCTTTCTTTCTTTCTTTCTTTCTTTCTTTCTTTCTTTCTTTCTTTCTTTCTTTCTATTTTTGTCTTTCTTTCTATTTTTAATTTCTTTCTTTTTATTTTAACTTCTTTCCTTTTTCTTTTTTTTGTTTTTACAGAAACACATTTTGTTTTGCACATTTTGTTATGAGCTCTGCTAATAAGAATGTAATTAAACATCAACATGTGTTTGACATTTGACATTTATTTTAAACTGTTTTTTTAGCAGCTTTAAGTCAAACTTTAATAGGAGTCAACAAATGACGAGGACATGACAAAACACAGCAGATTGTTGTACATTAGATGACTCTCACCAAATTCAGTTCATGATGAAGTATCTCCTGTTCTACTGACTCACACTGATGTGGAGTGAAGTTGTATGTTAGAACCTAATTTTCTAACACGGGTTCTCCACTTACTTTATATGGAACATCATGCATTTGTTTCACTGTGGATAAGCAGAAAGTGAACCGTGTGAGCAGATTCTATGGTGTTTGTAATGATTTTCAACACTTTGAGATGATTGGAGCTTATTCAGGTGAAGTAGATGCTGATTGGTTTGTGTTGCTGTTGTTTGATTGGGACTGAAGAGTCCTCTCTGATTAATATGTGTATATTTCTCAGCTTAGCTTTGAGCTACAGCAGCCATTTAGAAACCTTTGGCCCTCAGGGTCACATACAAATACACCCACAGATACCCACATTATTAACTTTCTTATTCCCTGCTTCTGTGTGTGTGTGTGTGTGTGTGTGTGTGTGTGTGTGTGTGTGTGTGTGTGTGTGTGTGAGACAGGGACTTGGGGGCAGACACTGGTCTGTCATGTAACAGTAATTGCTCCATTGATATTCCTCTTGCAATAACACAGCGGTGGCACATTTGCATAAACTCAGCTCACCCTGCGGGGCAGACGAACACACACAATCTCATTCAGACCCCACAGTGCATCCATCTCTCTCTCTCTCTCTCTCTCTCTCTCTCTCTCTCTCTCTCCCCCTCTCTGTATCTTTCTTTCTTTTTTCTCTCTCGCCGTCTTTCTCGTCTGCATCACCGCTCAGTTTTCTCTCCCTCTTTTCATCTTTTTCTATCTCCCTCTTTTGTCAACCCAATTCTCAATCTTCTTTTTAAAACTTTCTCTCTCCTTCTGTCTCTCTCTATTCCTCTTTTTCTTGTTTGTCTATCTTTTCCTCGTTCTTTGTCTCTTTTTCTGTCTATCTAGTTGTCCTTTTGTCTGTTTCTCTTCCCTGTCGCTATTTATCTCTCTCTTTCCTCTTCCTATCACTTTTTTTTATGTTTCTCCCTTACCCTCTTTCTCTCTCATCCATTATCTCCTTCAGACTTGTTTTTCTGAGCTAAATCTGTGTTCTGTTTGAGTTTTATCGATGATGCACCCGGAGCAATACCTTTAAACATATCAGCTGCTTTCTTTAATTCATAACCCTTTCTGATTTCTGATGAGGATCGGGCTGATATGATAGAATGTGTTCCTGCTGGAATGACCTGCACATTTGAATCAAGTTTATTCATGGTCTTTTTTAGTGTATTGTAGTATATACAGTGCAGGTCAGCCATGTCAGCTAGTGCCTGGATATTTCCAGGTTGATTCTGAGTTGATCTGGTAATGAAAAGCCCTGTTAGCAGACTCTCCGCTAATCCTCAGTGCTGATGGAACATAATGACTAAGAGAAAAGATTCTGTCAGACTTTCATGGAATCCAACTTCTGTGGAAGCCAAGAAATTCATTCCTCTCCTTGGAGAACTGAGCGCTAACAATGATTGTGGCCTTTACATTGGGTCACGTAGCAGCCCACTCAGGATATTATTCTTTTATGCTTTCATCAGTGGAGATGCTCCTAAACACTAAGGTTGTGTTTTCACCAGTGGAAAACTGGGACCTCTAAGATACTGCTAATTTTTGCTAGCACCCATATATTATTTCTAATAGTGTTTTAGGCTAGGCTAATGCTAATGCACTATGACATTTTTTCAGTCAATCAGGTTTAAACATGGACATCTGAAGCTTGTAAGAAATCTTTCATTTTTTATTGGATGCTTGCAACTGATATTAACATAAATATTGCATCTCATACTTTTACAGTAAGTCCTCCAGTAAAGAAACCTGTTACAAAGTTGCTACTACTAAATCTAATTATTGCTAGCACCCATATATTACTTCTGATAGTATTTTAGGCTAGGCTAATGCTAGATGCTACCTAGATACCACTGAAAAAAAATACAATTATTATTTATTTAATTTATTTTTTGTTTCAAACATTTAATCTTTTGCTTCCAACCCTGACATTGAAATAAGATTATTATTACAATAAATATTGCCTTAAATACAACAAACATCATGAACCTATTTAATAAAACAAAAATGTCAGATGTGTTATTTAGTGCTTTGGAAAGAGTTGGCCTTCTCTGAAGGCTTTGAAGATTCCCTACTTTGAAGGTTAACCGCACATGTTTGTTCAATACAGCATTGTAGGTGAGAACCTGATGATCTTGAAACTCGCATGTTGACTTCAGGTGACCTTCATGTCAACATCTACGTTCTTAATTTGCTAGTAGGTTCCTCTTCCCTGTATCCTCAAAAATTCTACCAGCAATACAATTATTACAATTTTTTTTTTGCTGCTGCTGTAACATGTAAAATTTCCCACTTGTGGCACAATAAAGGATTATCTTATCTTATCTTATCTTATCTTAATACATTCAGAGACTGTGGCAATTTCTCCTCGAATGCATTCATATGTGCATCCAGAGTAGTGTAAGTTGTGTGTGTCCACATTCTAAATAATAAAACTATATCAACAGGTGGCACTGGAGATCTGAGCTTTTTTTGTGCTAGTGTTTTTGTCACTACATGAAAGCAATGCCATGCTGCCCTTGTTGTTGGATGAGTTAGGAAGATCCATTCCAACTGAGGCAGTTGATGACACTGACACACACACTCACATAGAGAGAAAGAGTGAGAGAGAGAGAGCTAAGAAATGTTCGTTTTTGCTAAATAGTCTTCTAAACACATCATTCTACGAAATTAATTCATAAAAAGACCAGACTAACAAGAAGCTGCTTTTAGCCTTGGCATCCCATGGTTAAAAGATGACGCTTTCATTTGTGCAAAGCAGCATGGGAAACGTAGTCAAGAAACAGGCTTTCACGCCTCATTGGAAGAACATGGCCCTTAGCACAAGGTGTCACATCAGATGCAGCTGACAGCGCTTCAAAAGCATACACAGCTTTTTCAGAACTTCAAAGGACTCGGAGGACGCATGAGCAGATCTGCCGTTAGCACAAATTGAACCTGTTTTCACCTGACGCAGCAGGCAAATAGCTGGCATAGCTCTGAGGATTAGATTCCTTTTCCCCTCTGCAGATTTAGTCTTCTTTCAGGCTGAAGTGTGTGTGTGTGTGTGTGTGTGTGTGTGTGTGTTCCTGGGCAGCTGTGCTTATTTAATATAAGTGATACCATCTCA
>JBBIGC010041949.1:0-11744 GCA_037576955.1 Lepidarchus adonis
AGAGAGAGGTGGAGGTGAGCTCTATATCAGCTCTACATAACACAGCTGTAGTCACAGTCTCAGAGAGAGGTGGAGGTAAGCTCTATATCAGCTCTATATCAGAGAGGTGGAGGTGAGCTGTTGATAACTCCACCGCTTTACTGTAGAGGGTGAAATCCAGAGTCACTTTGAGTGTGATTGAGTTTGTTTACAATGACAAATAATGACTACACTTCACTTCACACACATGTCGTGTGACTTTCTTTGTGCAAAACAAACACCCAGAAGTGATTTTACAAGCACTTCTAACGCTGAGATCTGACCCAAGAATGAAACAGGTTGTTTTACCTCATTTGGTTCGGTCATGGTCTCTGATTGGCTGCAATAGAAGCACAGTTTATTGGCTTAGTGTTTGAGTCTGAATGGGAGAAAGACCCAGTTGTTGAAGCACAGCCAGTTTCTCACAGGTTATAAGTGAGTTTTGTTATTTGGTTTATCTGAAAATAATCCAATAAGTGTTTAGTATTGTTAAGAACACATATTATTATATCATACTAGTTCATTAGCTCA
Source organism: Lepidarchus adonis (assembly GCA_037576955.1). NCBI lineage: Eukaryota > Metazoa > Chordata > Actinopteri > Characiformes > Lepidarchidae > Lepidarchus > Lepidarchus adonis. The sequence goes on from JBBIGC010041949.1 coordinate 550, forward strand.
TTCAACTATTGAATTAGTAATTCAACTAAGCAGTAGTAACTTCTGAGTGAACTCTGCTCAGTTTTGTCCAAGGTTTTAGTCAAAGTGGGTGGAGCAAACCAAATAAAATAAAGTTGTGCAGGATGAAAGAGAAACATCAGCAAACCCCACTTAATTTTTGTATTACTGTAAAGCCATGTGTGAGATGATTCATCACTGTTAGAACGAGGAACCCGTTTGGGTGGTGCTCAGGTTTTAAGATTAGCAGCACCAGTCGGGCGGAGTTGGGTCATGTGTTGAGTCTCCAGGTATCAATAATTGTCATTTCTTGACGACTCATGTTCTGAGGCCTCGTCTTGGTGTTGAAAGCATGGTGTACTTTAGAAGCCAGTTGGAACAGGACGTCCTAGACGCAATTGAGCAAAGTAGGACGTCCAATGGGTTTGGAGTGAAAGCAGGCCGGCGTATTTCACACTGACGGCGGAGGAAGAAGTGCAGTTCCTGGGAAACATCGGCGGCAGGTATGGAAAGCAAGGCGTGGGGTTTGATATTTGCACACCTTCTACTGCCTCGAAAATGATGCCTGCTGATGGCCACGGGAAAAAAGCAATAAACAGCCGCCACTGCACAAGACACGCCTCCCAGACACCACCAGGCAAATAACAAACAGTCACCTTTCCGCTGCTTCCCAAAACGTGTTTACCGTGCTGCGCTTGGTATTAAAAATCGCAGGCATCCCGCAGAGCGAGAGCCTGTAATGAAAATGCCATTGAAGGGTTGGGGAAAGGCGTGTATGCATGAGGCGAATGCGAGGGTCATGTGATCCCCACGATGGCTCAATCTTCCCAGCCGATGGGATGAGGTCTTCAGAGGCGGGACTCTGGTTATTTATCATCGGCTTCACATTCCACATCGCCTCTGTCATCGTCCTGTCGCTCCGATAACGTTAAGGGATATTTCACCCAAAAGCACTCACACTGTTGACAGCCAATGGAAATAGGTGTCAGTCAGAGAGTGGGGGTCGCTTAGTGTTATGCAAAAGAGGTAATGCTAACTTCCCCATTCACTTTCATTCTTTGTTAGCTGTGTTAGCATGGTTGGCTATTACTTTAAAGTAAATGTTTGGACATAAAGTAGAAAGAGAACTTTTGGAGCAATGCCGTAGAAAAGCCTTTTAAAGGACTAGAATCCCATGTTTGTAATGGAGATATAAGATATAAGGAACCTACACAGGATGGAAAGGTTCTAGGATCTTTACATTGGTAAAGAAAATCTTCTATAGGAAAGGTTCTATATACCTGGGCTATGGTACGGACCAATGTCGTACACTTTTGTCGGAACCAATTGTACGCATTTGTCTAAACCAGGTGTATTGACACTTTCACCACTTTGGACCAATCACAATACACTTTCATCTCGATGAATCACTGTATACATTGCGGTAGACCAATCAACGTACACATTCACCTGAACCAATCACCATACAAATTCGCGTGGACCAATCCCTGTACACTTTTATCTGGACCTATCATGAACCAACCGCTTTAGCTTTTCTTTCACCCAATGACCATACACTTCCATTTGGATCGTTTCCTGTACAACTTTATGTGAATCAATTCTGTACACTTTCATCTGGACCAATCACTGTTCACTTCGGTCACTCCTTGTTCCTAGTACCATGGAACCGGAGCTAAGAAAGTCCCTGAAGTCTAGAATAATGGTCAGTAATAATGGCTAGTTTCTGCAATGTGGACACACAAATAAGAACGTCACCTATGAAAATGTTTGACGCAAAACGACGCTCTTGTACCTTTTTTAAGTGTGAAACCTCCTGATTGGTGCCGTCAACAAAGTATTGACCATCTGGCCTAATGTAACAGACCTGGTGATGAACATTCTCCTCCAAGCGTGTTGAGCTGTTGAAAGCTTTGAGGCTCCTAGCTGAGTAGCTTTGTCTGATGGGGAAAATGTCAAAAACATCATGTAAATATGTGAAGATCATTGTGTTGGGCTCCATTTTTCCCTTTTACCATCAAATCAAACACTGAAGCTTCAAAGTGAGAATGAGATTTAGGGCATTTTCCCACCCACACCTGGATCGCACTGGTCCGGATCCTCCACATCGCTCGGCTTCACTGGTGAATCCAGGACCTTCTCCAATCCTTCTCCCAGCCATCTGCCTACACTGTCTCTGATGGAACACTGTGGGCAGGTCAGCCGGTCACGCTTTCTCCTGTGGTCCCGTCAGCAGATTCGTGTGCATGTCCTGGAGAAGAATCCATGGCTTTTGTCCAGAGAGACCAATCAGAATAAAGAGCCACACTTCATTAACTAATGAAATGAGCAGCATGTGTGCTGAGCTGTTATTGCCCATAATCCTTTGCATGAAACACTGAACTGGCACAAGTGCTGAGAGCAGGAGTTATCGGGAATTCTGGGTCCAGTGTGCACTGTGGGAACGGGGCCGGTGCAGGGGAGTAGTAGAAAATGGAAAATGAAAAATGTTTTTGCAGAAAATTAAAAATGAACACACAAAGGTCCTTAAAGAGAATTCCTATTGTAGAGAACCGTGGAGAACCGTTTAAAGATTCTGTGCAGTGTAAAGAACCTTCCAGGTAAATGCGAGCAAATCTGATTTTTAAGAATCTAAAAGCTGGTTAGAACTAAAGCTCAGGATCACAGATCATGCCCAAGACTGTTTAAAGGGGTTAATGGGAAATTATATACGTTATCTCACCTCTCGCCATGAAAGACTGCAGGACAGATTTTCTTTATGTATTTACTCCCATTATAATAGCTCACCCCAAATTTAGAGCCCGGACCAATAGGCTCGAGCTAACGAGGTTTGGCTATACTTTTATTTCAAAATTTCTAAGTAAAATATATTTGAAATTTGTATATTTTTTAGATTCAATATTGTATTTGCATAAAATTGATAATGAAATGTGTATATTGTTGAAAAATCCTAAGATTATGGATTATGTCTGGACCAGTTCTAAATACAGACAATGATTGGACCTGTTCTACCATTGGGGCCATTTCTGAAAAGGGATGTAAAATCAAAACTTTGATAAAAAACAGTAATGACTGACATATCCGTTGGTTCTGTGAAAAAAATCAGGTGGATAGTGTAGGAACTACACCCACAGGCGTCTGCGACAGGATCCCCAGGAGCTTCACTCTGAAATGTATTACAGTGATCAGATAACAGCCACACTCCATCACTTGTTCATAACCACACACAGGTCGGGCCCGACTACTGGAGTCAACACCTACGTCGTGTGGGTTCTGACAGATGAAGTTATGAGAGTTCTCTGAGGCTGAGAGCAGATAAGCCCTTCAGTAAGTGTATTGCCAGGCATGGCATGAGTGCTCGCTTCGACGACTCTGTATCTGCTCACTGCAGGATACAGAGCTTGACGCCGGGGACTCGAGCAGTTGATACACATCCTGATTATATCTGCTGAGGAGGAGTCTGCTGGATCAACCTTTGTCGCTATCACGAAGACGTATTGCTTTTTTACACATCAGCCAATCCTGAGATAAACAAGCAAGTGCCACATGTGATTAAAGTGAAGGAAAACTACCTTCTCTCAGACCAAAGACAACACCACAAAACAAGACATTTCTATTCCCAAACTTTTCATTTTATTCCAGATATCAGTTCTATTTTAATTACACTATTTGTTTGAGAATAACTGTTGCCCATTCTATCCTGATACAAGGCTACTAAACAGCCGGTGGCCTTTAATGTCTGTTTCTTCACTTAATGATGCCTTATATTTACAATAAGAGTCAGATCTAGACTGCTGGCATACATCATCGGGTTGGATCAATGTGGCCCTCTAGTGGCCAGGCCTGAAGCGGCAGGTGGAGGCTGTTACAATGTGAAGTCACGTTGTTGTAGCACGAGCATTGTTACCGCAGACTTCCCAAGAGAAGACGTTGCCTTGATGGAAGCAAATGTTTCTCTAAAATCCAATGCGTCAAGAGTCTAGTTTTGCTTTAGAAGTTGGAGGGGACGTCCCCGCTCCATTCTTCATGATACAACTGTTTTACACTAGACCAATCCTATTTTCAAAAGCCTGCAATGTTTTAAATCCATTCTCATTCCAATAATATGTTAATGACTGAATTGTGTGATGTTAAAGCTGCTAATGAGCGACATAGGGGAAGTTTAATAAAGATATATTAACTTTACTTCAGGCAGAACATATCTCTCATACATCAATGTATAAATAACAGAACTGAAAGGAGGAACTGGGTGTTACAGGAAACATAAACAACCAAGTCATATTATAAAATATTCAGATAAATATCTAAATAATAAAATAGTACAAAAAATACAGAAACATCTTTCTCAATTTCAACTTTTTGGTTCTAACGAAAGTTGATACTGTCACACATCAGCAGGAAAATGCAAAAGCCAATCATGTTGGTGTCGTTTAAAAGGCCCACGTCCCCACCACTACATTGATGATGTGTGTTTAGGAGGTGGGTCCTCGTCTAGATATTGGTGGGGAAAAACACCACCGCATGGCTGTAACTGAGTGTATGATGATTAAGGCATGCGATTAGCATCATGCTAACTGGTGGAGTGTAAGCTTCTATGACTAGAATAGAATACAATATTATTCCACAAATGAGAAATGTAGATGTTACAGAAATCTTATACATACAACAGGAACAAAATGAAAAATTAGAATAATCTTATATACATATACAACCAAGAAATCTTGCCTAAGATGCTACATTGAGGTCATAAATACAGTGGTTCCACGTGACCATGGAACATATGGAACTGTGCGGCCACCATATTACACAACATATAAATTAGGATAAATTGGAAAGAAATATATATATATTCCTCTATTGCCCTGCATGGGGAAATTTATTTTCCACATTTCAACCAGTGAACACACATCCCTGTGATCTCGCTGCTGGTCCAGGGAATCGAACCCATGACACACAAACACTGTATGAGTAAAGAAGCTGAATCATCTTGTCTTATCTCAGCTCAACCTTTTAACCAATAATTAAAGATCTCATTCTGTATCTTAAATTATTATAATTTCAATAAATCAAAAGAAATTTGACTAAAGTTCAGATTTTAATAACTTGGCAACTTACTATTCAGAACATAATGCTTCACATACACGTCCAATTTTTTGACTTTAGTTAAGGTTAGGGTTTAGGGCTAGGGTTTAGGGTTAGGGTTTAGGGCTAGGGCTGGGTTTAGGGTTAGGGTTTAGGGTTAGGGTTTAGGGCTAGGACTAGGGTTAGGGTTTAGGGTTAGGGTTTAGGGCTAGGGTTAGGGTTTAGGGTTAGGGTTTAGGGCTAGGGTTAAGGGTTAGGGTTTAGGGCTAGGGCTAGGGTTTAGGGTTAGGGTTTAGGGCTAGGGCTAGGGTTAGGGTTTAGGGCTAGGGTTAGGATTTAGGGTTAGGGTTTAGGGCTAGGGTTAGGGTTTAGGGTTAGGGTTTAGGGCTAGGGTTAGGGTTAGGGTTAAGGGTTTAGGGCTAGGGTTAGGGTTTAGGGTTAGGGTTTAGGGCTAGGGCTAGGGTTAGGGTTAAGGGTTAGGGTTTAGGGCTAGGGTTAGGGTTTAGGGTTAGGGTTACCAATTGAACCAAATTGAACCAAATTGAACCAATTTTTTAGTTCAGTTAATTGCTGATCATTTCAGACCCTCAGGTGTTTTCCCTAATTCGGGACACCTGACTGAACTCTCATTAGGATCAAGCAAACACTTGATGAGTTGATTGAGTTGCTTTAGAGCAAGAGAAACACGAAACCTGGGCAGGACGCCAGTGAAAGTGCAGCTCTGACACAAACCTGCTGTAGATTTATGTGAATCATGTCTCAGTTGCAGTTCACTGAACCGTGTAAAAGCTCTAAATAGACTGTGTTGCAAAGTTTGTTACAGGTATGTTTTATCATTTTATCATTGCTTCCATAATGACTTACCTTGTAGTATCTTTGAGAATCTAGAAAAGTGCTATATAAATCAAATGTATTGTTTTGTACATATTGTACAAATTATTATTATTATTATTATTATTATTATTACAATCTTGCTTTAATTTGTGTAAAGTGAATGTAATGTACAGTAACCAGGGAGGTAGGGGGCGCCGGAGCCTCTCCCAGCACTGCTAAGGCAAAAGGAGAAACACTAGAGCTGGACAATATGACGATATTCATCGTTATCATGATTGTGGGCACGATAAGATGAGCAGATGGTGATATCGTCAGTTTTGTCAAACGTCATTTCAGAGAGCGACTTTAATCTTGCGGAAGTGCATTTATTGTACTGTAGTGTGAGAAACACTGAACTGAAATCATTTATAGCTAAAAAAAAAAAAAATATATATATATATATATATATATATAGAGAGAGAGAGAGAAATGTGACTCATATTCATCTTATTAGAAGCAAGAAAAAAACATATTGTGACATATTAGGAAAATTTCATAATTTATCATGATACAATATTTTTGACATATCGCCCACCCCTAAGAAACACTCTGGACAGGTCAATAGTCCATCCCAAGACAGATGCACAGATACACAGAAAGGCAATTTAGCATCCAGTCCACCTGACCTGAACTGTGGGAGGAAACCGGAGATACTACACCAGGACCTTCTTGCTGCGAATCACCATACAACGATGCATTTGCAACTGAACGTAAATACTTTTATAATGTAAATTCAATGCTGGTAGGTTCTCCTCTAGTTCCAGTGGGTTTCCTCCAGGTTCTCCGGTTTTCTCCCACAGTCTACATAACCTACTACACTACATCACTCATATTTGTGGGTGTGTGTGAATGGTTGTCTATGTGATGGGCTGGACCTCCTGTTCAGGGTGGAACCTGTCTTGGGCCCATAGTCAGCTGGAATGGGCTCCAGCTTCCCAGGGACCAGAATAGGCTTGGAGAACGGCTGGATGGATGGAATTCAATGCTACTGTTGAAAAACACTATGATTTTTAAAATGTATGTCTTTTTCCTATGAGCATGAGTTAATAAGACCAAATTTGAAAAAGAAGCAATATACATTTTTATTGTGCAATATATATATACATGTGTACATTATGATACAGCAGTAATTCAGTGTGGAAAACCCAGAATTGCACAGCAACAGGACAGGCCACTGCGGCTCGTTTTCCTACATCTTTGGCTTGGAAAACAACAGCTACCACGGTACCAAAGTCATTTTTCTTTTCTTCAAGTTCCTTTATATACAAATATGGCTTTTCTGGTATTTTCAGTGGCTGCGGAAATGTCACAAAAATTATTATTGCGAAAGAAAAAACAGGGAACGTGGAGCTGTGCCAAGGTGAACGTTGCATTGTCCTGATTAAACAATATTCCTATTAAAGCATTCAACCACAACGGGCTGGGTGAACCTCGTTAGCTTTTCCTATTCATCGTTATAGCCTCAGAGGAAGAGAGAGAAAGGAAGTCAATGTAATGCAGACACTGATAGTGGAATGAACGCAAGCAGATGATTAGCTTTTCAGCTTGGAGATCAGCAATTACAAGTGTAGAAGTATGAGCAGCAGGCTCAGCCAATCGGATGGTATTATTGCCAAAAGATTTGGCCGACAATGGTGATTGGCTCCATTGCTGCTTAATTGCACATACAATTAATAGTCTGTTTAAACAACGGCTGTCCAGCTATTAAAATAATTATAATTAATTGCATTACGTTTTAATCACATTTGTATTAATTCCAAACGCAGCATTGTGGAAAAGTGGATAGCGAAGTCTTGCTCCATTGGCATGAGTGTGTTTTGCTTGTAAAATACTTCAGAATCAGTTTAGCTTGGTCATAAATAAACTAACTACCAAGAGCCCCATCAATGAAAGTTTCAGAGTTTTTCTCAGCATTAACAGTTAGTGGAGAAAACAATTTAACACGTCAATCAGCTGTTAACAAACTTTAACAACTAGTTTTTTCAATTATCCGAAGCAAGTGAATTATTCTTTCACTCACTCACTTGCATTTAGCAGGTTAAGATTCTCCACAAGGGGGTGCTATTAGCACTCATCATAAAACTTCATAAAAGAGATGCTTTGCTTCAGTGACGCTATGTCCTTGTCTCTAATATAAGCTAAGGAATCTCCTACTTTGATATTTAAAATGTATTTAAAAATGTGAAAATATTCTTTGACTCAAGATAGTTCAGCTTTCTGGCTCTAAATTGCACTTAAGCTGAATGATAAGCGGAGTACGAGTCTGTAGAGGGTATAAAACAATTTGGATAAACTGACTTCTAAATTGACTAATTATATTCCTACAATATTAATTTGACTATTTTTTCAGAATAATTTAGGCACAATTTAGGATTCATAATGCATCTCTTTTAAATATTTTAATCACTTTAATAGGCCTTTTTGATCTTTATTTCATCAAAATCAAACCGAAATGTAATACTGAATATTAAAACTTGCAGATTTGTTATGAATAAATCATTTTTGAACATAATTTAAAATTGATTAGTGGTACAAAAATAAGGAAAATATAAATAATAATAACATTTTTTTTACCTATTTTTAACTGCTCAGATGTTTTTAAGTAGTATATTCCTGTATTTCTTATTGCATTATACACATAATCTCTTCTAGAAGTACTCAGTTTTATAAAATTATAATATATTGTGAGAAAGATTTATGGTTGAGGGTGGGGGGGGGGGGGCACTGCGTATGGTTACAGAATCAGAAGCATAATCTACTCAAGGCTACGGACCCTCGCAACCTCCCCAGACCAGCCAGTCCAGCCAGTCCAGCCAGTCCAGCCAGTCCAGCCAGTCCAGCCAGTCCAGCCAGACCAGCCAGACCAGCCAGACCAGCCAGTCCAGCCAGTCCAGCCAGACCAGCCAGTCCAGCCAGTCCAGCCAGTCCAGCCAGACCAGCCAGACCAGCCAGACCAGCCAGTCCAGCCAGTCCAGCCAGACCAGCCAGTCCAGCCAGTCCAGCCAGTCCAGCCAGACCAGCCAGACCAGCCCTGCGGCACTTAGCACGGAGAGCGTACACCAGTTACCCTGCAGACCTTCAGCCCCACTGAGCTGGAGTGGAGCGAGCGAGTGAGCGAGCGAGCGAGGGAGTGAGGGGTAGAGCGGGCGTAACTGGTGAGGCCTCAGAGTGGCACCTATGAAAAGACTAACGCAGACTGAACTCAGAGCTGGCCGTTAGAATGAGCCGCATGGTTAGACTCGGACAGACGGACTGAGTGGAGACATGGGAACTCATCTATTAGTAGTGGTGCCACCTAGTGGCAGCAGTGCCACATTGCAGACAAACAGATGAAGTAGGGGCACAATGAAGACTTAGCTGTGTTTATATACATCAATAAATATCCATAAAGATCCTTCTGGATTTTCATTTGTGCAATTTCATCAGTAACACTGAATTGTGGAAAAAAATAAAATAAAAACAAAGCGAAAGAATAAAAGGCAGAAATTTCCCCGTAATGTGAAGGACAATATGCTCATATGTTAATTACAAGTTCTAGGCAACTTGTTCATTGGTGGATGTGGGCACTTCCCACTTTCCCGCTATGGTCAGAAGACACTGGAATATAAACTCAAACCTCATTCCTGACCTCATCACCTGTCCACCTGTCAATCAGACGTGGAGGTGGGAGTAATCTACAGGTAATACGCAAGAGCGTGGAGCTGAGGATGCGTCCCGCTACACTGCTCCCGGGTGGAGGGGACAAAGGTCACATCTCACTGTGGTGCATTGTGGGTAGTGTGTGTGTTCACACTGATGAGTTAGAACTGTGTGTGTGGAATAATCCCCCGTTTAAAAATGAAGCGGCAAAGCTGAAGTATTTAATGAGATCCTTTCAGATGGAGAGACCCTCTCTCTCTCTCTCTCTATCTCTCTTTTTTCTCTCTGTCTCTCTCTGTCACTCCCTCTCTCTCTCTCTCTCTCTCTCTCTCTTTCTTTTGTTTTCTGTCAGCCGCCCGGCTGTTGCCTCCCTCTCTGGTTGTGTGTGTCCCAGACCAAAAACACATTGTGACAGCCACAGAACAACGGAGGAGGAGGAGGAGGAGGAGGAGGAGGAGGAGGAGGAGGAGGAACAGGGACATTGAGAGAACAAACCAAAACCAAAACAAACAAAAACGAGCCAGCCTCACTGAAGTGGAAAAGTGAGAGAGGGAGAGGAGAGGAGAGGAGAGGAGGAGAAGAGGAGGCAAGGAGAGGAGAGGAGAGGGAAGGAAAAGACAGGGGAGGAGAGAGAAGAAGAGGGGAGGAGAGAAGAGAAAAAAGGAGAGGGGAGAAGAGGAGAGAAGAGGAGAAGAGAGGAGAGGAAAGCAGAAGAGAGAGGAGATCCGTTTGCACCCTAACCACACCCTAACCACACCCTAACCACACCCTAACCACACCCTAACCACACCCTAACCACATCTATGGTTTGGCCATAACAGCAATCAGCCATAATATTAAGACCATTTGACTGTTGTTATTTCATTAGTGGCGCCTGTCAGGGGGTGAGATATATTAGAAAACAGTCAGCTCTTGAAGTTGATGTGCTGGAAGCAGGAGTGTGAGTATCTGATGGAGTTTTTGTATTGTGCTGATCTTCAGAACAGCAGGTCTTGTGGAGAGTTCCAGCTCTGCCACCCAAGGCTCACTGATGGGTGAGGGGAGTGATGTCCTGTTGTTTTTGACTCTGACAGAACGAGTCACACACACACACACACACACACACACACCGGTTTCAGCAGCATGAGCGACCTGCTCACTATGAGGCAGGTGGTCCTAATGTTTTGGCCAATGTATATTAAAACTGAGCGCAGGCTTTGGGACACGTTCACCGGGTTCTGCTGGAGAACATCACAGGGAAGATCAGACTTCCGAGCGCTGTGGCCGGAATGAGGGATGTAACGTTCCAAGTGTGTGTCATCGGATTACAATGTTCCATTTATTTATTTATTTATTTATATGTTTGTTTGTATATTATTTTGTTTTTTAACCAAACTATCACTTTATTCTGAGCAGAATGAAGGGATGAAGAATAAAGCAGAGGAGAGAGAGAGAGAAAAGAGTGAGGACGTCCCCACTTGAGCCCCCTGCTACGAGGAAGCGGGACACACTCATCAATAATGCTGCAGGTATGTGAAGCTCAAGGTCAGGACACACACACACACACACACTCTCTCTCACACACACACACACACACACACACACACACACACACACACACACACACA
>JBBIGC010041959.1:0-11743 GCA_037576955.1 Lepidarchus adonis
AGAGAGAGAGAGAGAGAGAGAGAGAGAGAGAGAGAGAGAGAGAGAGAGAGAGAGAGAGAGAGAGAGAGAGACATGGAATTCAACTTAAGCATAGAAAAGAACATGACAACAGAGGTGGACATGAAGAGGTTAAGGAGTAGAGGAGTGTGGGAGGAGTGCAGAGATAGAAAAAGACACAAGGAAAGAGGAAGGAAGGAAAGGTAGTGATTGCTACAGATAATGAATAAGATAAAGAGAGACAGAAAAATGGGAAGACGAGAAAGGGATGAAGGAGCGATCATCAGCGAGAGAGGCAGAGAGATCAGCTATAAGAGAAAGAAATAGAGTTAATGGGAAAGAGCATGGAGGGAGAAAGAGACAAGGAAAGAGGGTGTGACAAGAGAACGAAATTGAGCGAGGGAAAAAAAGAAATGGGAGAAGAGGGAGTGGGAAAGTGTGTGTGATAGAGAGAGACAAAGTGGAAGAGAGAGAGAAAGTGAGATCAAGTCAGCAAATGAGAAGGGGAGAAGAGAAAACTGATCATTAAGGAAGAAAGACAGAAAAAGAAAGTTAGAAAGAAAAAGTGAGAGTGGTTGAAAAAGAGAGAAGGCGAGATACTGAGAGAATGAGAGAAAGAGAGAGGGAGAGCGAGGGAGAGAGAAAGCCAGTGTGCAAGAGAGAAAGTGAAAGAGATAGAATGAGAGAGATAGAAATGGAGAGAGATAGCAAGAGTGAAAAAGAGAGAGACAGAGACAGAGAGAGAGATACAGTGCTGGGTAATTTATGTGAGTCGATTAGCATCAACCCCTTATGTGTTAGGCCATTATCTCTACACGGATACACAAACACATCAGCACCATACACTTCCTATCGCCCCAACACTTCACACTTTCAGAGCAGTTGGACAGAGCATCAGACCTGAAAAGTTCTGTACTTTTCAAATTTAATAAAGGATAGAAAAGCTCAACTGGAACAGAGCAAACTCAGTTTGGGTTGAATGACCAAGTTGAGTGCAGTGGACAGCCAGAAGCATTGGCAGATGTAAATTTGCCATCCAGAGTCTGATTGAATGTGTCTTTAATATAATTCCACATTTACAGGAGATCAGATCAAGTGCCCAATGTCCACCAAGTGTGGAGCACAAAAGAGCTGGACAGTAATTCAATAACCCTCACCACACACACTCACACACAGCTCCAGCAGGCCAGTACTTATATTGTCTGCTGCCAGGCCAACAAATCATAATCAATTTCACCCCATAAGGGAACAGGAGAGAGAGCGAGGGTGTGTGTGAGAAGAAAGAGAGGGGGGGTAGAAAGAAAGTGAGAGAGAGAGAGACCAACACTAGGAGCAAGCTAAAACAAAGCTACAGTGAGAACAAGCAAAAAACTAGTCAAGGACAAACTGCAGATATCGCTATCACCAAATCACCCCCCAGGCTCACGCCTTGAGGAAATTGCACACTGTTCGCCTTTGAGCATAGCAACAGACCCCTGCCACGGGCTGCCGTTTGTTTAATAATCTCACAACCCTTCCAACAGCTAGCAGTTAGACAGACACAGGGTCAAAGCGCTCATTTCCGAGGACAAATATGTAGATGAAATACACAAGAGGAGTGAATTACTGCTGTAATGGAGGACGTGAAGTCCTGGACTTCTTCCCTCCTGAGGGAACACCGTTCGAGGATTTAAAGGTCATGGAATAATCTTGGTCTAGACACTTAATGGACGGACGGGTTGCGGTGGAATCCTTCTATTCAACCTTGTCAGCTATGGGAATGGGATACAATTTATGTGTGAATGTGTGAGATAAAATGACAAACTGCATCATCATTGCTAAGAACAGAACACTAACAGAACACATAGAAGCTGTTCACAATGCTAAATAGTCAGGTTAACTTCACTATTACTTCAAATAGGTTTAGAGTCCATTTACACCTGGTCACTTCATGTGTCTTGAGAATCAGTGTTATATGTGGATAAGGCTAAAACACATTAGTATTAGGAGATTGTCATATTGTCATTGTCATATTCATTCATTCATTCATTATTCAAGCCGCTTATCCAGTTCGGGAATCTGGAGCCCATCCCAGCTGACTACGGACCAAGGCAGGGAACACCCTGGACCGGAGGCCAACCAATCACCTGGAAACCCAGAGATATAAAATCAGTCGCCCAAACACACACACACACACACTCATGGGCCATTTAGAATAACCAGTCAAGCTAAATCTCAAGCCTTTGGACAGTGCAAACTAGGGGTGGGAATCACAGGCTATCTCACAATATGATACGATACATGATATGTGGCCCACGATAATGATAATATTGCGGTACGCGATTTTGCGATAATCGATATAACGCACAGCAATTACGCATCGCTATAACACAGAAACACAAGGGTGCATTATTAACTTACATAAGTAACAGCAATGCTATTGTTACCTTCCCAAATTTGCTTTGCAACCATGGTCAAAAGCGCAGAGAAACCACTACTTCAGCTTCAGGGCTTTATTTCTGTTCCCCTTTGTCACTTAGCAAGTAGCATTAGCATCATGCCAACAACATAGTCGAACTATGCTGTGCTACATACAACTTAATACTCTCAGCATGTGCAGATTTTCTCTATATTGCATAAAAATATTTTCATGTACAACTTACACATTATACTGCACATATAAGAGTATATTAATATCCCTCAAGAAACCTCAGATATTGCGATAGAAATGAGTAACTACATGCTTTACACTCATATAACTTTAAAAATCAGAAGTTTGAGCATATTGTATAGCCATATCAATATTGTGGCCCACCTCTAGCGCAAACCACTGCAACACCATACTACTGCTTATTGTCATTTTCATGGTTAAGATCACACAATGATTTTTGTTTTTTTTGCTGATTTTCTTTCACAAAAAACAGTAAGTTAAAATACAGTTTGAACTAAAAAATACATCTGTAACTCCATGCTACAGATAGGGTAGTGGACAATGGGTGTGATGGAACATGGAGGGGGCCATAATAATTTAAAGTGAAAATTTGCCATTGTGAGTAAACCCCATCACACAAAGTATAATGAGTACAAATGATTTTTATTTAGTTCCACATTATATTATATAGTTCCATGAGTTCCACAGTGATTAAGAACTTAAAATATCATGATATGATCAGAAAATCATATTGTGGCCACTATTTATGAGTGAAAGTGAATTTCTGTCATTGTAAACACACCATTGCACCACAACGAAATTTGTGCTCTGAATTTAACCCATCACACGTGCACATGTGGAGCAGCGGGCAGCTATCAACAGCGCCCAGGGAGCAGTGAAATGGGGACGGTACCTTGCTCAAGGGTACCTCAGTGGTGCCCGGGCTGGGACTTGAACCTGCAACTTTCGACTATCAGAGGCAAAGTCCTAACCACTAGGCCACCACTGCCGCAGGCCACCACGATAATTCATGATAATGATGAATACCACCATATTACCCAGCTCTAATTTGAACCTGCAACCCTTTGATCGCAAAAGTAAGTTCCTGACCACTATGCTACCATTGGCTAAGATAGATATAAATCAAAACGCCACTTTAGTTGGGCCGCATGTTGAGCCATATGTTATAAAAATGTGAATACATCTCCACAACGTGTAAAACATCCAAATCCCAGTCTAATTCTGTGATGACACGTGACTTCTGTTTATGGATGTGACTGCCCCTCAGAGTGCTGCCACTTAACACAGCCATTGCTGCTCACTGGGTCACTAGGTGGATGAGTTACATTTTGTAGTCCCCTTGGGTGAGCCATTTAGTCAAACAAAGCATGAGTTTGGTTAACTTTACCTTTCCTCATGTTTTTTACCATCTTGAATCAATAAATTGTGTTTTATTGTGCATGGTTTATGTGGTTCATGGTGTTGAAGACACAAGAGCCTAATTATTCTTAACAACATCTTCTTGTAAACAGACTGTTGGTGTGAGGGACCTGCACATTTTAATAGTGCAAAAAAAGAGGAACAACACAGGTGATTGGTTGTTGTATGTAAACTAATTTGCATATTAATTTCCACCTATGGGTCATAGACAAGCCAGATATGCATTTGATTTCCCAGTGTAAATGCATGCTCAAAACACAATCCAGAAATACTAGTTTTATGAAACAACCAGGTATAAAGGTATCTTATATACACTCATCAGCAATTTTATAAGGTCCACCTTGCTAGTACTGGGATGGAACTGCCTTAATTCTTCATGGCATAGATTCAACAAGGTTTTGGGAAGCTTCTTCAGAGCATTTGATCTATAGTCACATGATAGCTGACATGATAGTGACATGATAGTGACATCATGATAATCTCCTGTTCCACCACAAAGGTTTTCTATTGGATTGAGAACAGGTAACTGTGGAGGTCATTAGACTATAGTGAACTCATTGTCATGTTCAAGAAAAAGGTTTGAGGTTTATGTGAGCTGGTGCATTATCCAGATGGAAGTAGCCATCAGAAGAAAAGTGTGGTAAAGTGTGGACACGATCAGCAGAAATAGTCTGGAAGGCGTTTAATTAAACGATGCTCAATTGGTGCTAAGGGGCTCAAAGTGTGCCCAAAAATGTCCCCCACACCATTATACAAGAGTGTCACCTAGTATGGTCTTCTGCTGCTATAGCTTCAAGGTTTGACGTGTTGTGTGGTCAGAGATGGTATTCCACTTAACTTGGTTGTAATGAGTGGTTGTTTAGTGGTCAGTAGTATTATTTAACATCTGATCTTTGCATGTTTAAATTCTTCTGGACCAATTTAATTGATTGTATTTTAGCTTGCTTACCCTCTATTTATTTCAGTTTTTCTATTTCATTTTATCTTACTAACTTAATTTAGTTTTAGTCGTTTTTTAAAAAACCTAGTTTAACTTTACATTTTAATCTCTATATTGCACAGTCTGTAACATGTAACAGGATACATTTCACTGCTTGTTGTACTTGTAAAGGCAACATCTTGAATCAGGAATGTTTGAGTTACTGTTGCTTTTCTGGACATTTCCTCTTTTACATTTATTCATTTGGCTGCATTTTTTCTCTTTTTCTCTCTTGTTCTCTGTAGGAACCACGCCTTCACAGGTAGGGAGGTTCCATGTTTTGGTATTCTGGTCACAGTAACCAGACACCACAGACCCCCCACCCCACTAAGTGACCCTTTAAAAAGTACGCGCAAGCCACGTTTACGTATTCTGGGATTCACCTCCGCCTGGTGAGAGCATCAGAAATTCTTCAGTCTGTACTCCGTGTTTTCTGCACGTGGGCCTCGCGCGAAAAGACTTCCACCACCTGAAACGCGCTTGTCTCCTTCAGGTAGACAAAGGAGTTTAACCGTGGGTTGAACAATTAAAGTCAGAGCTGCGTGGACGGTCGGGCTTTCCCACGAACATAGGTTCAAGGTAGTCAACACCGAGAACGGCGAGCCAAGCGCAAAAGTGGACGACACAACGGCAGACAAGAGTTCACTCATTCACTCAGCGCCTACTCGGCCTCGTGCGCTGAACGTGCACCTCAAAGTAAGATGGCGGATCTGGGGCAGGAGAGAGATTAGTTGGCTAATACTTGTTTTGTTCCATGTATTGAATTTTTTTTTGTTAAACCGCACAAATACGGGTGACTAATCGCATATGGACATTTCTCGTTAGCGCGAGTCTGGCTTCAATGAACGTTTTCCCTTTCTAAACTACCGCCGTTAGTGAATTTAGTGTTGCTTGTAGAACTGAGCAGCAGTATTGATTCAAACCTTCCCCGAAATTCGGCCATTGTTCAAAGGACAAAGGAAAACCGAGGGGTGAGGGTACATTCCACCCCCCGCGCATTCTTGAGTGGATCCTTACTCATTGTCGCGCGCACACCTCATACGCATGAATTACGCACACTAACTGACCAACCGTGTCAATAAACGCGAGTCTGTTGGATTGTTGGGGTGATTGGGATATTGAAAGAAGCCAACACAGAGAAACTGAAAACGTTATGTCATATTATTACAAATTATTCTCATTACAAATTATAGTTTCTAAATCCGTATCCTTTCACCCACACTTACCATCTTACCATGTTTATACTCTGGCATGTTTATCTACACTTTTATTTATATATATATTTTTATCTAAGTGTTAGTCCACGTAGTCGCTGCATAAGCAATTTCCTCCAGATAATAAAGTTTTTTTTCTGATTCTGATTATCTTCAATTTCAAATATGGGCGAATAATACATAATAATCTATTCATATGTAAAGTTCCAATATGTGCAAGTAATTTATGAGACTGATGACTTAAAACTACCTCAGCACCTACATCTGTAAACCCTGGAGATGGTTGTGTGTGAGGATCCCAGTAGATCAGCTACTATCTACTGAAATACTCATTCCAGCCCTTCTGGTACCAGTGCTATGTTCAAAGTCACTTTAATCCCCTTTCTTCTCCATTCTGATGCTCAGTTTGAACCTCAGCGCACGTCTTCACCATGTCTAGAAGTCTAAATGCCTTCATTTGCTGCCATGTGATTGGTTGATTAGTTATTTGTGTTAACAATCAAGGTAATAAATGCACAGAAGAAATTGGCAGATGAGTGTCTATTGTAAATGGTTTTAACTGTTTTAAAAACATAATTTTTACTAATAAAAATGAATTGACTCTTGATTTTTCCTATTCTGCCATATGATTTGTGTAGGCATTGTTCAGTTGCTCTGGGATAGGGGTCGGCCACTGGGGACATGGGTGTTCGGAATAGGGGAAGTGGAGTTTTGTTGTTTATTTTCACCTCCTGAGTTCTACCTTGTGGTCATGTCACCTCCATTTCAACTAAGGCCAGGTGGCAAAGGGATTTTGTCACATAAGCTCAGCTCCAATAACCAAGTATAGGTGTGTTTTTAACTCTGTTTAGGCTAGTAAAACAAACTGAATGTTTTTTTACTAATACAAATGTCCTTTACTTATACAGATTCCACCTTTTTGAGTATTCATATACAAGAAAATTGGAAATCCAGACACCAGAACTCTTGCTGTAAGTTGCTTATATTGGTTCCATTCATTATAAAACATCATGTTCATTATAATTGTTTCAAACATTTAAATTGTTCTTTTAATGTAAGTATTATACAGTGGATACTATAACAATGTAGGACATTTTAAATAAAAGTTTAGAGATATATTGTTACAGTCACTGTCATATCAGAAACACTTGTTATTGATTATTTACTCATGTGAGCTTTCATTTTTAATAGGAAACATGGCCTGTATTAGTTCTTCAATGCCAATCCACCTATATCTGCTTTCAGTAAACTTTATCTGGCATTGCACCAGCTAGGACCTGTGCTGTTTTTTGATTCCCACCAGTCAGAATGTTCTGATGAATTACACGGTAGGCTTGCCAACAGCTAGTACAGCAAATGCAGTGGGGAAGAGTGTGATGTCATTATTCCTATGCATATGGATGATTTGCCTCGAGTAAACAAGGATTTGTGTAATGCTCAGATCTGCTCAGGTTCAGAAAGTGGTATTACCAAGTGCTGTTACTGAAATACTACAGAATTACTTTCATAATAATTTTGAACCACATATTTAAAATGCTGTAATCATGAGGCACTGCATTAGCAGGTGAACAGGGTGCTCTTTTCTTCTAGTTGAAGAATGTTTTTGATTAGTATGGTGTAAGCGAAACTCTACTTCAGTAGACTTAATTGTGCAATCAGCGCCACAGTACCATAATAGTGTAGGTGCTGAGAACAGATTTTCCCCATTGGGTTTTATTTTAACATTGGTAGTATGAAGCTTTTGAGGGGAAAATCAATGTGGTGTGTTGAATTTATATATATAATATATATATATATAGGTTACATTTCTGACTGTTGATGTTGAAGTCCTGCTCATTATCAGTGTCCCCATTCCAGTGCTGATATGAACGTTTCACTATGTTCTGGCAGGGCATCATCATAAACAGCAAGACTCTTGAGCCTGGCAGAAGCTGCAGCTTCACCCACAAATGAAACCTCTACAAAACACAGCTTTGTGGTTGACTTAAACTAACGATAAAAGTGATGCAATTAAACAGACAAATTAGACTACGCTATTGTAACACACTGTTCACAGGATGACCAGAAATCCACAATTGACAAATGACACGTGGTTCAGAATGCTGCAGCCAATGCGAAACCGAGAGAACATGTAACCCCTCATTAAGCTTGATGTTGGTGAGTGTTGATGTTTATTTAGAGAGAGGTTGGACTAATTTTAAAGATTTATTAGAGACAGAGAGAAAGAGCTTTACAAGTTAAAAGTAAGGTTGTATAGAGAGCGAGATTCAAGGTTGTAATAGTTCTGTAATAGTTAGTTTTCATTATTTTTTATTTAGTTTCAGGTTTTCTAGATATTCTTAGTTAGATAGTTTAGTTTTAATTTGATTGAAAATGCTTAGTCTCAGTTATAGTTTTCTTTTTTTGTAAAGCACTTCATTATTGTTTTTTGTGAACTTGTCTCAGGACATATCTCACTGTTTTGCCTGAGGTTACCTTCTGATTCTGTGGGTGAGGGTTGCTCATGCTCCTTTACCTTCTCAGTGGAAGCTAGGTTAGCCATTGTGCAAGCTTTTCAAGTGAGCTTTAAGGTTTGTAGAGTTTGTTCCCCTTTAATACTAGAATGACTGACTGCGTCAACTGACGCAAATAAAAAGAAATCACAGCTATTCTGATTTATATATTTGTATAATTCTTGAGCAAAACATGGTAACACAAACTAAATTGCTGGTGAAATGTGAATGTTACAGCAGAATATACCTAGAAAGACTGAGCACATCAATTGAGGTAACGTCATGCAAATGAATTAGTCTATATAACTGAGTCACAGTAAATCAACTACTGTCAACTACTATATTAATAATATAGTTATAACATAATATCATAATGCTCAGTCAGCTGGTACTGGGTTCTCTGTTTGTTGTTTTGGCATTTGATTACCAAATGTTATTGTGTATCAGAGTTTCAGCATGCAATTGTGAGATTGATGTGATCATTACAAGCACATAAGCAAGGTCCTGCATGGAAGCCTGGCTACAGACATTATATTATATGCATTATGTCTCGACAACATAAAATCAAAACACTTACCTTAGAATATAATGCAAAGTCCTGTATAATAATCAATAGAAATATCTGAAACTTATGTAAGAAAACACAATATTGTAACTGTGTCTTTTGGTGTTTGTGTACAATAAAAGCAGCAGCGAGCAGCTCTGTAAGACTGGACACTGCTCAGTCTGCATACTCTGTAAGACTGGACACTGCTCAGTCTGC
Source organism: Lepidarchus adonis (assembly GCA_037576955.1). NCBI lineage: Eukaryota > Metazoa > Chordata > Actinopteri > Characiformes > Lepidarchidae > Lepidarchus > Lepidarchus adonis. The sequence goes on from JBBIGC010041959.1 coordinate 9,296, forward strand.
ATACTCTGTAAGACTGGACACTGCTCAGTCTGCATACTCTGTCTGCATACTCTGTAAGACTGGACACTGCTCAGTCTGCACGCTCTGTAACACTGGACACTGCTCTATAACACTGGACACTGCTCAGTCTGCACGCTCTGTAACACTGGACACTGCTCTGTAACACTGGACACTGCTCTGTCTGCTAGCTGCAGCTTGTGTTAGGTATAGCCAGTCAGCCCTTGTTCTAGTGTTAATAATATCCCACATATTGATCTCATTCCACTACAAGACACTTGCCTTTATCTAAGATGCAGTCTTAGTAAATATAATTCCAAATTGGACTCTGGTGCTTTTCCCCCACGATGCTAGATGTGGACGGACCGCGGCAACACAGATGATTTGACTGACATACTGCCATTTGCTGGCACAATGCGGCACAGCAAGAAATAAGTACCCAACCCGGAAACTAGACTTTATATTAATGCATGAGATGCAAACAATAACAAAGCACATTTTCTCTATACATTCAATTAGTTTTAGTTAGTTTTGTGAACGCTCATTACCGTTTCAGTTAGTTTTCCTTTTTTGCAAAGTCTCGTTGGTTTTGCCGTCCACAGAAGTGATTTCAACCAGCCTTTATTGTCCTGGCGTGAGGTGCCAAGAAGTCTGGGTTCCTTAGGAGATTGAGGAGCTTTATCTGAGGCTGACAATAGGGTTATCTTTGATGCTGATGTTCATTTGGTGTAATTCAGATAAAGGATTCTGTTGGGTTATCAGACCATTTGGAGTCTAAGGCTATGTGTATTGGGTTTTGTGGTCTACATGTGGTGAGGTGTCAAAGGGTCAGAAATGCTAGAATCTGGATTCCCCAATCTCTTTACACTGGCTGCCTTTTTCATTAAGAACTAATTTTAATTGGTTTTAAACCTCTCAATAGCCCCTTCATACACCAGAGGTCTTGACTGAACATACACCAAATTGCTTTATCTGTTTTAATGTACCAAACCTTGGAACACATTACCAATTAATATTCATCAGACTCCCACAGTTAACATTTTAAGTTAAGGCATTTTTATTTAGCCTAGATTTCTGTTATTTTTTCTTTTCATTAATTTTTTTTATTGTTCTATTAGCGCTGCCTTTTACACTAATATTCCTGTTTCTTAGTGTTGTCAGACAGTGTTTTAATGATTATAATAGTGTTATACATACCCTTGTAATTGAGCAGCTTAATTTATTTATTTACTTATTTGTTCATTTGTCATTTGCCTTTTTTGGTAATCCTTTTCTTCTCCAATTACCCCATATATGTAATACTTAAACTTATTTACTGACACTTTGCACTTTGGGTGGCATTATAATCCACGAAAGGTGGTACATAAAAGTTCCAACACAGTAAGCTGTTCTTTCTGTCCATTATTATTAAGTCTTTGATGATCAGACGTCATTCTGCTACTCAAAAACTATATGGGCAATAAAAATATAGCAACACACCTGTTAATCATTGTATTCAGGTGTTTATTCACCTAGCCATGCAGTCAGGTTTATAAACATTAGTAAAAGAATATGTTTTTCTGAAGAGCTCAGTAAATTTAAGCAGAGTACTGTCACAGGACGTTACCTCTGCAATAAGACAGTTTGGGGAAATTAGTGGTGTTACTGCAAAATTGAGGAACAACAGAAACTCAGCACAAATGCTGAGGCATTAAAAAGTCGCCAAAGCTCTGTTCACTAAATAACAAATCCAGAGTTCCAAGCTTCCTCTGGCATTAACCTCCACCAAAACTATGGCCTGCATGAAAGCCTCACATCACAAAGTGTTGGATAGATCAGACTAAAGCACACAAACACCAGACTCTGGAGCTGTGGAAACATGTTCTACAGAGTGATGATCCACACTTCTCTGGTAGGCAGTGTGATGGTTTAGCCTGGGTTTGGTGGATGCCAGAAGAATGTTACCTGCCTAGGTACACTGTCCCAACTGTAAAGTTGGATGGAGCAGGTATAATGGTATAGGGTTGTTTTTCAGGGATTGGACTAGGTTTCTTAGTTCCACTGAAGGGAAATGTTAATACTTTAACATACCATGCCTTTTTGAGTTCTATGTTTCCAACTTTGTTATAGTGATGCCTTTAGATTCAGAATTATAAAACTTTTAGTAGGTGTAATGGGCAGGTGTCCTAATACTTTTGTCCATTTACTACCATATTTCTCCATTGATAGGCCACTCCACATTATAGGCCGCCCATTCTATAAGCCGCAGAAAATGCTCAATAAGGTTTTATAACTCTAAGATAAGCCGTCACGTGTCATTAGCCGTAGCGTTACTAAATGTATCAATTTTATCTGAAGTAAAAGCATCTAACTTTGCTGGCCTTTAAAACTCTATACTGCTTACAACTGTCATAACTTGGATAGTTCATATTCCATATCTCTGTATAGCTTTATATTTCATATTTCTGTATA
>JBBIGC010041988.1:0-11741 GCA_037576955.1 Lepidarchus adonis
ATATGTAACATTGTTTATATATAAGTGAATCATTAAAATGATTTAAACTATTTAACTTTATGTCCATTTTAGCTGGCAAAGGGGTTTATAAAACCGCTTAATAAAATAAATTTGCAACTGACAAAGATAATGTAAAACAATTTTGATGATGAATAAATTAAAACAAAAAAACAATTACAAAATGTAACTTGCACATAACTACAGGTATAATGGTGTATTTACTACAAGGTAAATAGAACAGAATAAAGATATAGTGAAATAGAATAAAGATGAACATTTAAATTTAAGTCTAATTACAGTAAATCTTTGCACAACCAGAAGCATGTCTGCTCTTTTGGAAAACGAGCAAATTTATGCATCCTCATTCACGTTACATAACACATTATTAAAGATTTTAACACTGATATGGATAGAAATTATCACAATTTATTATTTAATTCATCATCATGATCCACAGTGCAATTTCATAGAAGAATAGCCCTAGTTCTACACCATTGTTCTTGGGCATTCAGCGAATAAAACCAAGCTCAGGCACTAGGCAACATGACATCCTCAGGCACATAGCAATGTAGTTATTAACATTTATCTATCAAATGTGAAGCAATTGGAAATGAATGGGATTGCTAATAATGCCCAACATGGTGGTGGCAATATGAGCAATTCCACCATTAGTCAATCACAATGAGAAAAGTGTATTTGCAAGAGAAATATCCTTGTTGTTTGGAAATTATTTAAATTAAAACCACAGATTACGCCATTGCAAACACAATTTTCATACAAATACATGCAATAGCCAGGTAGCAAGTTCTACTAGTTTTACAGTGACCTGCATATTAATTTATGTCTCTCTCAAAGCGCTTAACACTGGGTGGACATGATAATAAGCCATAGAACTTGATTTATCAAGACAGATTTCTTAATTATATGCATCAATTAATGGCTTATTATATTATTTGTTTTATTGTGGCTATTGAGAAACATCATTTTAAAACCTAGATGTCAGAAAATGGATGATCCAAAATTATATATTTTTATCAAAAGCTACCAGAATGATAATTTTGCCCATTGTGGAATATCTTGAGAATGCTAAAAAGGAGTGACTTGGTGAGCCAGTGACTTGGAAACCAGATTTATGAAGTGCTTTGCATCTAACAATATTTTGATGAGACGTCATTACAAAGTAGTTCATTTCTGTTTTTGTTTGTTTACCAAAAAAAAGTGAAAATTTTCACAATAAGTGTTTTATTCTAAATTACAATAGATTATTCAGAAATTAATAAATATACAGTGGAGGAAATACGTTTTTGACCTCTTGCTGATTTTGTAAGTTTGTCCACTGATAAAGAAATGAACAGCCTATAATTGTAATGTTTTTATTTTAGCAGTTAGAGACAAAATCATTAAGGATTTGAGGCTGTTGCTTGACAACTGCACTCCATGACCTTAATGCACTTCTTCTTGAGCCACTCCTTTGTTGACTTGGCTCAGCTTCTTGCTTATGATTTTGTAGCACATTCCAACCTTGTGCAAGGCTACAATCTTGTCCCTGACATTCTTAGACAGCTCTTTGGTCTTGCCCATGGTGGAGAGGTCTGATTAAATGATTGAGTCGGTGGACAGGTGTCTTTTATACAGTTGATTAGTTGAGACAGGTGTCTTTAATGAGGGTGACGAGTTGAAATTAAGAGTATTTAACCGGTCTGTAGAAGCCAGAACTGTTAATGATTGATAATGGATCAAATACATTTTTTACTCAATGAAATGCAAATCAATGTATATATTTCATATAATGTGATTTTCTTTTAAAATATTCTATTTCTCACTGTTAAAATTAAGCTACCATTAAAAGTATAGACTGTAAATTTCTTTGCCAGTGGGCAAGCTTACAAAATCAGCGAGGGGTCAAATATTTTTTCCCTCCACTGTACATAGAAATTCTACAAAATTAGGGAATCAAATACTTACAAAGAAAAAAGCCGATGGCGATTTCCATTTAATCAAGAATCAGATAGCTGTAATAGTGTCTTTCCACCCCTACTTAAAATTCAGGTCAGTTGAATGTTTACTCAAAACTGACGTATTATCAGTTGTCACCACGAATGATAAGCTTTCACACTAAAAGTAATCATAACGAGGGAATAACAAACAAAAATGTGATGAGTTTCAGATGCAGGTCATAAATGCAGCATAAAAAACATAAGGTCAGTGGGAAAGCCACTCGTATGGAAGGTAATTATGAAAATTGACAGAAGGAACAATGATTAGTGTCAACCTACACTGTAGACAAGTTTACATGCAGTATGCCAAAGAGCTTTCCAAGTCGTAAATTACTTGCTCTAACTGTCTAGATCTGACCACTTTCAAAAAAAAAAAATTGAGGCTGTAAAGACGAGACTTTTATTTTTTTGTTTTCAGGCCAACTGGCAGATGTTTAGTGTGTGTCTGTGCATTGGAGCTTTGAAATTAAGTGATAAAATGCCACATGTTAAGAGATCTTCACACATGGGTTATATCAGGTCATGTGTTTCTTCTTTCACTGGAGACTCTAGAGAATATGCAATGCAAGTGGGACAGTTCATTTTGTTTTTAACGGTTTAAGTGGAATAAATAAATTTGATTTTATTAGTACTTAAGAGCAGCATAACATTTATATTGGTTCACAAGAACGATTTGTCCAAGGACAAGAATTGTGGGGAAGAGGGAAAGTGCACTTTCAGTGTTAATCCCATGCGGTATCATAAAAACTTTGACAAGGAAACCCAAACAGGGCAGACTTCAAACCCCATTCAACAAAACATGTAAAGCAAATGTAGACTATGTGGAAAATAGATGAACAACCCCCATTGGGAAAAGCAGGTTTCAAAATGGCGCAAAATAAAAAAAAGTAAAAGAAAGTAGGTTCCAGCATTTTTAAAACTATTGGCTGGATCTATAGTGGCAGAACAGAAAACCTACTGACTTTACGTACATTTATAATAGAAATCAAAGGGCAGATGGTAATATGGCAATAAAATGTATGCTATAGATGTAGTTTATATCATATTTTAGAGCAAACTGTTATATTTACAGAATGTTATTTTTTGGTTGTGATGTGGGACAATAGGATTAGCTAAAATTAGTTTGATTTTCACTTCCAATGTCTAACTGGTGGATCACTGGAAATTTTTGCCTATGATGCTATAGTTGGCTAATGTCAGTTTTAAGCAGAGCTGGAGTCAAGACAACTTTGAGGCCAAGAGAATCCAAGACCAGGACCAATCAAGTTCAGGTCCAGACCAAGCCTAAAGAGGTTTGAGTCTGAGTCAGTACAGAGTTCGTCCAAATGAGACAGACAAGTCCAAGTCAAGTCAAATCCAAGTCAAGACCAACCCACAGAGGTTCAAGTGTAATTAATTCTGAAACTGAGCCTAATTTTCTGTTCCACCTTAAATGGTGCAGCATTGAGCCCTGCATCATTAAAGGTGAAATTAACAATTTTATTCAGACAATGCCAAACCTGGACACGTACATTAGCGATGAAATATGAACTGTGTTCTTCATTTGGGAAAGATTTTAAGACTTACATATACCACAAATGTGGATATAAACATATGTAAAACTATCAAATGCATAAATATAGCCTAGATAATTAAACATGCCCACCATCTTTGCTAGTGTGCCTAAAATGTATTGACAACATTTTCTTTGTTCAATTTGTTGCAGTTGGTTAATATTGCATTAATATATATATTTGTAACAAATATACATATATATATATATAAATATATATATATATAAATATTCAAACATCATATGTATAAAACAACAAAAAAAGCTGAGCAAAGCTGACACATCTTCCTGAATTTTGTTTTAGTCACTCAGTTTACATATAAGGTACATTAAAGGAAAAATCAATTAAAATCAAAGAAAGTTTTACCTTTTACCAAAAGCTCCAATGATAATGCCTGGGTCAATGTGATTAATTAAGCTTCTTCAGCATATGGAAGACATGATCAATTGGATTTAAATCAGGTGATTGTCTTGACCATTCCAGAATTTTACATTTTCTTGCATTGAGAAACGTGCCTGTTACCATGGCAGTATGTTTGGGATAATTATCTTGCTGCAAGATGAAGCGCCGTCCAATGGGTTAGGAGGCATTTATTAGAACCTGAGCTGATCTTGGCCAGTTTCTTTTTTTTCTCCTCTTTCTATCACACATTTTTTCCAGAATTTTGCAGGCTCTTTTACGTCATTTTCACACCTACAATGGTAACTACAGACAAAGGGTAGAAGAAAGCTTAGGTATCTATCACTGCACTAATGAAGTAATGAAACACACCTGAGTAATCAAACACCTGTGAAGCCAATTGTCCCAAATATAATTGTGCCTAGAAATGAGGGGGATTATAAAAAATGTTGTACAGGGGTCCTCGACTAACAGCATACTGGACTTGAAAATTTGTGGTTATGTTGCTGGCTTTACTGTCATACAGCAGTTGATATGCAGTTATTTGCAGTATAAGCAGTTGGACACCAAAAAAATGCGTTATGGTAATAGCAAGTGCCACAAGATGAGCGAATGCTTGCAGAGAGAGAGAAGGGGGCGGTGCTCTGCTCTGCTAATTTACTTTGCGCTGTTTTTAGTTGTTATTGCTGTATTGTTTATTTGTTATTCACCGTTAGTGTTGAATAAGATTCATGTGGATTGGTGGGTGAGATGGGGGGTTAATAGTGCACTGTGCTGAATTTATGCTTGATTTCTGAATTTATGCTTGATTGTTTCCTGAACCTGGAAGTCGCTTTGGACAAAAGCGTCAGCCAAATGAATAAATGTAAATGTAAATGTAAATGCTAAAGCACCGTCAGTGTGGTTTTGCCACAAGTCACTTCTCCAATGCATTTACTGCTGTGGTGTATGTTGAAACCATTGAAAGGAGCATTTCTATCAAGAGCAACGTTTCCTAAATGCTTTACTATATTAAGAGAGCGTTCATGTTGCCGGTTGTTAATAAAGCACAGTGCTGTTCAATAAAGCCTCTGCAGCATCATTACATGCATGAGTTCTGACAAAATTTGAGAAACGTCACACTCAGACAAACCGAACCCTAACATAACTCGAGGACCCCCTGTAATTTCTACATGGTTCAAAAAAATATGCAAATAAAGTCTGGAATATGCGCTTTAATCATGTCCGAATTGTCTGCTTGTGAAATTTTACACTGAAGGGTGTCTTTGTCGCAAACATGATGGAGGAAATTGTATTAACCACTGACAAAAAATTAAATTCAGCTGTCTCCAATCACTCTTATCTAATTACCATATCTAATTATGTAATTACGCATGCAGGTATACATTCATCTAGAGAGACGCTGCTTTTCCAGGGTTTGCCTTGAATATTAATCTTTATCCAATAAAAGAAAAACCACTGACATGACTAGATGTGTTGATACAGCTGATTAATAAATACCTTGTAATGGATCTGTGAAAATGAACAACTACCAGTCAAATATCAAGTGAACAACTGGGGTTGTGGTTCATAATGCTTCTTCCTCCTACTTTTTTTTTTCTGCCACTACCAGCCATTGTTTGTACTTCAACACATCTTTGGAGTAATATCCATTGTAACAAGCACTTAAATCTGAACTAAAATGGCATCTCAACTATTCAATATATCCATATAGTTTTAAGAAGACATGCAATCAAGTAAAGGCAGAATTAATTACCTCAGTGTGTTGTCCAAGATTAGTCTTTAGTTGACTAGAAGTCTTACTATGCATGAGAACTTAATCTGCTCTCAAAAACCCCTTCATTCCAAGGAGAATGAATGCAGTCTCTGAGCAAGGTCACAGAGGATGTGTAAGATGAGAAATGGGACACCTACATACTTTAGTAGGTCAAATATTCATGGCCCTACATAGAAGTGCTCTAATAAAATATCTATAGTAACGAACTCTACCAGAGAGCAATGCATATGGTATATAGCCTGAAATAAGTACACCTTACAAACGGAACAATGAAACACCCAAAACAATGTACAACTTTCTGATCCGTCAGTCAAGACAGACAAAGCAAGAATCAGTGCTGAAATACTGTCAAAGATTTCAACAACTGTGATTTCTGCTTTCCAGATCCACATCATTTCCTCACACAATTCACTTATGTACTAAAACCAGATTACACTGAGTCACCAAGGACAATGAGTTTCTTTCTGGGATGCTGAGCATTTACTAATAGGCAATAATGAAGCATAGCTGGCCACTCTAAGGTGACTAACCTTATGTGTCTGCTGTTCCGTATGAATGGGAACCTGGAGGAAAGGTAATACAACTATATTGAATGAGTCCATAAGATAAGATAAAAAAAATTTGAAACTTTTCAGGTGAGATTAGCTTGCTAAGACATGAGGTAAGCTAACCTTAAGAAGAAGCTTTCCTAATGTGTGCAAGTGGAGAAAGGAGAGCTTTCAGAAATCGTTTAGTGTCGGTTACTATAAGAAACTGTGTGCACCTACACTAATTGCGATTTGTTCCAGCAGAACCAATTTACGTTTATGGTGTCATATGATATTCTGGTAATTCAGGCACCAGCTTCTTTTCCCACATGCTGCTAAGGCAATAATGCATAGGCAAAGTTGTGAAAGACTGCCTGTCTTTTAATTAGGCCACCATAATCTCTACTAAATAGATTCAACAAGCTAGAAAACACCAGCTGCAAAAGAGGCTTTGTCGACATCACAACGGTACAGGAAATCCAATTTCCCCTTTTTACTCGTCTTTCACTTTCCAAAACTGAGCTATCATATGTTCACAAAGTGGATCGGTAATTGAAAGTAGACTCGTAGATGCCTGTAGTTACTAAAATGCTGCTTAATCATCCCAACTCAGGTAAGAGGAAAGAAGCAGAAATCCTCACCACAAAGACTGACAGCACATATCTTAATGACTTTTCTCAGCACGTACAAAACACAAAATAAACTAGGATGGCATATCCACCAACATCACGGAGTTAAAATTACACCAAGCCAATGCCCAGGATTGATTCACAATTATCATAAAGGTTTACTTGCACTTATAGTTCTACAAGGGAGTCACACAAGATGCTGAAATCAGTGGTTCAAATCAGTGGTTTGCTACTCATCGATACAGCAAGATAATTGGAATTTCACAGTTTTCTGCAATGCTTTGTCATGAAATGTGATTAAAGTCAAGGGTACTAACAAACAATGTGCTTTAAACAAAAACGCAAAAAATCCAATCTTCTGGTCTTTATTGAAAACAAAGTATGTGAACCCTTGAGTTAACAACCTCAAAACAGCTAATTGGAGTCAAGTGTTAGCATCCCTGAAGGCTTGTTAAGAAAACGAGTTTGGAGTTGTGGACTAGAGTTACTTTGACCTGAAAGAAAAATTAAAACTTTTTGAGTTTTCAGTCTGAAGAATTTGGGTGATGCAACAGAACAAGGACTCAAGACACCAGGCCAAAATGGGTTCAGAAAAACAAAATCCGGCTTTTGGAGTTGCCAAGTCAAAGTCAAGACCTCAGCCGAACAGAGATGCTATGGAATGACTTGAAGAGAGCCATACACATGAGACGTCAGATAATATGGCAGAGCTAAAGCAGATCTGCCAGGAAGAACGGGCTAAGATTTCTCCTGAACAATGTGCAGGTCTGATCCACAGCTACAGGAAGTGCCTGGTTGAGGTTATTGCTCCTAAAGGGTGGCCTATCAGTTATTATCCAAGGCTTCACATAATTTTTCCACTAGCAATAGCAATTGTTTACGATTACTCTCAATAAATACATAAAAAGATTAGAATTTGTTATTTTTGTAGGCACATGATATTTGTCAATACCCAAAACCATGAAATTCCAAAAGGTTCACCTACTTTTACTTGTCACTATATTTTACCATATTTCCCAATGATAGGATGCGGCTTATACGTTGATTTTGCAAACCTAGTATTGGGTGTAGCTTGCTTAAATGTGACGGCCTATCTACATTTGCTACATTTGCTAAAAGTATAATTCAGTACAAAAAGACGGCGTCCCCAAATGATTAGTTGAGTTTAAATGTAATGTTTACTTCAGCAATAAACAGTTCGACAAGCAACACAAATCAAAGATCAGTGACTATGTTCTGTCGCTTAAATGATGCCACCGCACCCAGCCTCTCAAACCTTTTCAGCCCTTTGCCACATTACATAACATCCTAGTGTATAATACAAGCTGGAAAAAGCTACATTTAACAGAAATAAAAGGAACAAAAGTTTATTGCTGGCTGGGAAAAAGATTTTCATTTTCATTTGGATGACTGGAGGGTGGGGGTACGGCAGTACAGCGATGTCAATCATCTGTCTACATGTGAATTGTTCAAAATAAATTTCGCAACACTGAAATGAAAACATTATCAGGCTTACAGTCTTATGCAAAAGTTTGGGCACCCCTTGATAAACAGATTTTGGTGATTTTGATTATTCTTTCAAAATCAAATCCGCAAACGTTGTCAGTGGCGACCTGTGCTGCTTTGCTGTCGCTGATGTTGAACATTTGTCTCAGATATTGCAGATGTTGCTTTCCAAAAGCAACGACCTAGAGCTTAAATTCTGCAGAATAGTTCTTGCGTTGTTGCATGGGATCAGTAAATTCTACATTTTATCCTGCGCTATAACGTCACTACCAGTATATAGCTGTAATGCAAAGTTGCTTCTTTAAATCTTTAAATCAGTAAATTCAGTAATGCTGTAGCTAATAACATGGGGCGACTTATCTTAGAGTTTTAAAACATAAATATGCTTTTTTTGTGGCTTAAACAATGGGGCGGCCTATCATTGGGGAAATATTGGGTCAATAATAAATTAATCGAAGTCTTTATATCTTTTATGATGAAATGTAAAGGGGCATAACAGCATCAAATAAAAGAAAGTGTTTATAAATGTTAGCAAATCACAGCTCCATTTCTAAAGAAATGTTTTTTGTGTTAGTTGTGCTTTACCGGGCTGCATCTGGATAGCAAGCAAGATTCAAAGAGGCCTTTTGAAGGAGGCTGCTTTAATTTGACAATTCAACTCATGGACCCCTACCTAAACAGCCAGCGGTATGGCTGATAAATCCATCTTCTGCATTCTTCTTCATTAGTCAGTAACCCAGCACATTCAGAGCCTGATGTAGCTTCAGTGTCAGACCAAATGATTAGTTACTACACCAACAATGTATCTTTTTTCTCATAAAAAATAATGTTATATAAGCTAGGTGTTTACACAAACCAGAAGCAAACACAGATAGTAGCATCCAGTCCTTGATCCCTACCTCTAGACCTCTTCCAATAAACATGAGTCATTACCTGTCTTTGTCGGGTTATGACGTAAATGTAATTTTAGTTCAACCATAGCTGAATTCGAACTGTAGTTCATAATGTGCTGCTTGGTATTTGATAGTTATATTTACGCATTACATTTCTCCCTCACCTCCTCTAGTTAATCCTGGAGACAGAAGTTCTTGTTTATGCCCAGCAGATTGCAAAGGCCAAGGATTAGGGGCAGGAAAACACACCTGCTGTTTTCCATTAACAGGCCTATAACCACTTATTTTTTCTAGAAACCTCAAGAAAATTTGGAATATAAAAAACAAACATTCATAAGTATATTAATACACATTAATACAAATGATAAACAACAACAATAATGATCATAAAATTAAAAAACAATTAGGATGAACCAATTGTGACTTTTTCTGGTTGATACTTATTTCTTTAATACAGGTAATGAGTGGAGGATAGAAGAGCTTCTTAAAGAAGAAGTAACAGGTCTGTGAGGGACAGAATTCTTGCTTGTTTGTAGGTGCAAAATACTTATTTTCTGCACCATTATACAAATAAATTCTATAAAAATCACACAATGTGATTTCCTGAATTTCTTTACGTTCTGTCTCTCACAGTTGAAGTGAACCCATGATGAACATTACAGACTCTCTCGTCTTTTTAAGTGGGACAACTTGCAGAATCGGTGGCTGCCAATTACTTTTTTGCCCCATTGTACAATCAGAAAGAGACTGCACACCTTTAACTTGTATGGGAGGTGTGCAAGGAGGAAACATTTGATCTCTAAGAGAAACATCAAGGCAAGACTGAAGTTTACCAGAGAGAACATAGACAAAGACCAGGACTTCTGGAATAATGTTCTTTGCATAGATGAGTCTAAAATTGAATTATCTGGACACCAGAACAAAGGACATGTGTGATACAAACCAAATACAGCATTGCAGGAAAATAATCTCATACCAACTGTGAAGCATGGCGGTGGAAGTGTCATAGTTTGGGAATGCTTTGCTGCAGCAGGACCTGGCCAGTTCACCATCACAGAATCCATGAATTCTACCATGTGTCAGAGGGTGCATGAGAAAAATGTGAGTCATCTGTAAGAACATTAAAGCTGTAGGAGAAATGAACCTTGTAACACAACAATAACCCAAAACAGTACAACAGTAACTCCACCAAGAACTGAAGGCTGAAAGCTAGGAAACGGTGAGTCCTGGAGTGGCCGAGTGAAAGCCTAGATCTTATTCCCATTCAGATGCTGTGGGTGACTAGAAATGAGCTGTACTTGCATGAAACCAGTCAAACATCTCACAGTTTATAGAATTCTGCACTGGGGAGTGGGGCAAATTGTCCTCAGACCAATATCAGAGACTGGTAGATGGTAGAAGCGTCTCACTGTGGTTATTTCAGCCAAAGGGGGTAACACTAGCTATTAAGGAGTAGGGTATTTTAACTTTTTCGTCCGGTAAATAAACATTTTTGTTGATATCTTTTGTTTAATTAATAAATCAAGATGATTTTTTTGTTTTTTTGAAGAACTGAATATTTAATGGTGTGTCCAATTTTTTCACATGACTGTATCTGCTGTCTTGTATCAGTTACACACTGCTGTCTTTGCACTTCATGTAGTCCTGTATAATACGGTTCAGGTGTGTCTCAATCAAGTGCCTGAAGAATGACCTTCCTGATAAACAAGGGATAACTTAAACACATATTAAAAGCTGCTTAATGCATGCAGTTCTTTCTACTAATACGATAGTCGTCGTATGGTCCCAGTATAAATAACATTAACTGTTCTTTAAAGGGCCAAGATGCCATTTAAATTCTTAAAGAAAAATAAATTAATTAATTAACATGAAACCAAATGAATTTGACACTGATGAGTAACACCATGAGTCATGCATAGTTACAACATTTCAGCACAGGTGTTGCAGGAGCATTCAAATGAAAAATAAGTTACATTCATTCCTACAGCTTAGAAAGGCAAAAAATACTGACATTTTAGCACAGTATGCAGACAATGGGTTAACAATTAAGGAGCCAAGTACATGTCATCAAATATTGGAATGAAATAGTGCCAATGATCAAATTGGTGTGACTTTACAATAAAACTACACTTATGAAGTGTTTATGAATGGTTTAATGTTAGTTTAGTAATAATTGTAACTATGTAACTATGAGTGGCGGCTGGTGAAAGAAATTCTTGGTGGGGCTGATATACCAATACATTTTCCTTCGTAGTACAGCATTCAAATGAACAGTCAAAATGATGACAATTTCACAATAATAATTTATTTTCTTTCTTAAAATCAGCAGATATATTAGGCTTAACAGCATGTGTATGATTTCAACTGAATCTATACAAATCAGCAGTGTGTATGTGTGTGTGTGTGTGTGTGTGTGTGTGTGTGTGTGTGTGTGTGTGTGTGTGTGTGTGTGTGTGTGTG